>RYZW01000482.1:7585-32864 GCA_004367215.1 Colletotrichum trifolii
GAAAATAATAAGATTTACTAGATTTACTTCTCTAACTAGTAAAATACTACTCTTAGGAGTATAATAACTAAGAACCCTAACTAGAGTAAAAAGGAAGTATTTGAGATACTTATTATAAAGCTAACTAATTTCTAGAAAATATTTAGAGCTAACTAATATACTAATAAAGCTTTCCATAACTAACTTATAAGTATATACTATAGTATACTGGAATACTAGTTAACGCTTTTTAGCCCCGCGCTAATTTCCTAGAATCTCTATAACTAGTTATACTTAGCTATAAGTAATACTATAGCGCTCTAAAAATCATAATACCTTTAGAGTGCCGGAGGTAATAGTAGTATACCTAAGGAATAATTTTGGACTAACTATATATATAATACGCCTCGAGGTAACACTTAAAGCTATAGCTATACCCCTAGCTACTCCTTACCACCTTAGAGTAGATATTACTTTCTCCTAGTTTTTATATATACTTATACTAATAAGTATTATATATATAGTAAAACAGATTATTAGTTAATAAAGTATACCTTTAAAGAGTAGTATACTTTATATAATAGGTATAAGTTAACTACTAATCTAATAGTATATACTTAGATAGTATACTAGATTTTTCTTATTAAATATAAAAGTATTAATAGTTTCGATAATAACTTCTAAGTACTTTTAAGAGATAATAGGTATAAAAAGCTTATTATTTAGTATTAGATATAATATAATTTCGAGGATTATATCCTTGTTGCTCCTATGATATCTAATACTTCTAAGTAGTTTTTTATAGTATATTTTAACGAGTATCTTACTACTATAAATAGAAGTAAAATTACTTAAATCTTCTAAGATTAAGTAGTATTATATACTTTTACTAAAATGAATACTACTCCCCTTACTACTCCTTTTAAGATTACTAAGAATATAGATATAGCTTTTATATATACTTTTATATTTAAAAGCTATTACTTAACTACTATTTTTTAAGGGATTTTACTTAACTTAGGTACTACTAATTTCTTGACTACTAGGTATTCCTAGTTTATAGTTTTTAAGTAGATAGTTAACCCTTCTATAACTTTTATGTTTCTATAAGGCGAACTAGTTATAATCTACTTTAATAGTATTACCCTAATTATAATATTTAGAATAGTTAATATTTCTATACTATTTGGTATTATTATATTTTATATAGTATTATATGATACCTTTTTCTTGTTCTATTTTATGGATATAGATTACTTCGGAATAATATTTAATAATATATATAATTAGTTTTACTAAGGTAAAAAGGTTATACCTATTATTTGAAAATGGGGGTATCTATGGATACTCCTTAATAAGGAGAAAATACTTACCTCTGCTTACTTTATAGAGTTGGAGATATAGAGATTCTACTATTAATTTAGATACCTAACTATAATATACCTCTATGATATCCTTACTAAAATAAGATATCCTATTAAGTACTATACTTTTAAGGCTCTTAAGTAGTACTACTACTAATACTAGATATATAATACTACCCCCTCCTATTTTTATTTTACTATATAAGAAGATATTAAGTTTAATTTTGAGGTAATTATTAATATTATCTACATTAATAACTACTATATCTTTTATATTATTAATATTACTATAGTATTTAATACTATTTACTTTTTATTAAATACCTTAGTAAAAGTAATATAGGAGGCTTTTAAAGTATACTAGATTAATTCTTATTAGGGTTTTCTAGATTTTATTACTATTAATATAGGAATAATATTTTAATCTAAAGAGCTTAGATTAGAAGTAAAAATTATAGGATTAATAGTTTAAATAGTATTTATTAAAGTATATAATAGTATTAGTAAAGTTGAATATTACTATACTTTTTTCTATTAAGTATATAAGATTTATTATGATAAAATCTCTATAGTAACTTGAGAGGTATATTTTTAGGTAGTATATAAGGTAATTAATAATACTACTAGGCTAAATAGCCTTATACCTATATTATTTGTTTTTAGCGTATACCTATATTTCATAGATAACTCTACTTTTTCCCTAGATATTATTATTTATATTTATACTATTTAGAAAGTAATAGAAGTAGTCTGCTATACTTATACTAAATATACTATTAATATAGTTTTAGTAATATGTAATAGCCTTAATATCTCGTATATAGTAGCCTTCCTAATTTAGTTTCTTATATATATATAGTAAGAGAAATATAGTTAGTAAGGCCTATTTCGCTTTATTACTACTTATAGTAAAATATATATTTTTAAATATTTTTAAAATCTTTGAAAGTTTTAAATAATAGCTATAAAACTATACTTTAAAGATAACTAAGTATTTTTACCTAAACTATTAATAGCAATATCGCTAAGTACTAGTAATTACTTTATATATATCTTAGATTTTAATATTAAAGCCTTTACTAGAGGTCTGATATCGCTGAGAAATATATACTTCTATAGTAGTATCCCGATTTCGTTTATTATTATCCTTAAAAAGCCCTAGAATACTTATTAGATACTACTAAATACTATTATTATATATAGTAGTAATTCTACTGTTATTAGTAATAATCTTTTATTTCTCTAAATTATTAGTAATTTCTATAATATACTTTTTAACTTTCTAAGATAGTTTATTATTATTTAAGTTTAGAGATTTAATTACAAGTTTTATTTTATAGTATATTTTATAGTTAAGGAATAGTTAGATATAGTCTTCTTTCTTGTTTTTTGTAAAAAGGGTATTATTATAATACTAGGTCTACTATTTGAGGAGTTTATTAAAAAAGAAGTTAAGAGTATTATTACTAATAGTATTATTAAGATTATTAAGTTTAATTTTGTTTTCTATAAGGGTTATAGGTATTTTAAATTATATATTATTAATAAGATTAAGAATAAAGATATAAATAAAATATATAAGAAGTTATGTTTTATTATTTAAGGTTTTGGTGATAATAGTAAGTTTGAAATATTAATATAATTGCTAATAATCTAACGGAGTAGTTAATAGTTGATTTTAGTTGTAGCTTTAGTTCTTTTCTAGTATAAGGGTATGATGATATAGTTTTAAGATATTATTTAAGTTTATATTTAAGTTAAAATAGAGCTTATAAGGTATATTATAGCTGATTTGCTATTTTATTTTAAGGGGTAATACTTTCTAGATTCTATAATAATTATTATTAAGCTGTTATATAGTTTTATTAAGGTTAGTATTTATTAATAGGTAATTTATTCTAAGTATTAAAACTTATTCTAAATATTATAAAGAATAGTTATAAATAGAGATATCTATATATAACTTATACTTCTTTATCTTATACTATACTAATAATAACTTTAGTTTTATAGGTATATAAACTAATAATACCCTCGGTTTCTCTAATACCCCTTTCTTATACTATAAGGATAAGGAGCTCTAAAAAGCTTTATTTAAAATAAAGCTAAAGATAACCCTTATAGTAACTACCCTTCTAGCGTTTAATAGAAGTATCTTAAGTTTTAATAGTAATACTTTTTACTTATACTAGAAATACTAAAGGTAAAAGCTAGTATTCTTTAATACTTATATTATACTTAAGGTACTTAAGAAGGCATATATTGAATAATATATACGGGGAGTATATTTCGCCTCGATATACTAACCTAAGGTGTTATTTGACTTCTCATGTACTGCGTAAAAGTAATAACTTTCTATCGATAATACTACTACTCTAAATAAATACCTTAAGTGGTAAATCGAGTACTTTAACTATAGTTTTAATTTTGTATTACTTGATTTCTTGAAAATATACTTCTATGCTTTTATTAATAGCTTTTTTGCTAATAATACTAATTCTTTATTTTAACTAGGATTCGCGATAATTTTAGGCTAAGAGATAGTAACTAGTAATAGCTAGTTTAACTTCTATAGTAACTTTATATACTATTTTTCTATTAAAAGTAAAAGAGTTACTAGGAGTATACTTATTTCGGAGATATATATTATAGTAGCTAGTATAGATTCCGTATATATTATTACTATAATACTTAAGAAGATTTTTAAATACTAAAATTTCCCTTATATCCTAATAAATATATATACTAACTTATACTCCTTCTATAAATACTTTATAAAGCTTAGTATTACTAAAGAGAAGTATTTAATAATTAATATTATAGTATTAAGGTAGTTATATAAGTACTAAGAGCTCTATAAAGTATAATAGATTAATAGAGATAATAATATTACTAATATTTTTATAAAAAATACCCCAAACTATACTTTTAAGAGATTTTCTAATTTGAATTATATGATTGTTTGAATAGAGGGATAGGTGACTTGAGTAGAGTAGATAATAAGGGGTATTTGGACGTTATTAGGCAAGGGGTAAAAGGATCGCTTTTGACGCTGTTTTATACTTATTATCTATGCTATTTTAATAGTGTTTTTGGTATGCGATTATAGTATTTTTAAGTACTGGCTTTTATATATAAATAGAGGTATATAAGGTATATAGTAAAAGAAAGAGTTGCTAGTATTAGTAACGCTATACCGCAAAGCATACGTTAACGCCTGAGGTATGTATATTTCTATACGTAATTCGGTATACGTATCCCTATACCTTATAGGTGTAGGGTATACGTAGCCGTATACCCTCATCCCCCCGGGCGACACCTGTTACCAGCTGTAGCTAAGTGCCGTAGCAGTAGTGCTATACCGTAGATCTAGAGCCTTACATGCCTACGCGTAGGCATGTAACGTAATAATAACAATAATGAATACTAGACCCTTTTGCACCCATACGACGAGATCACGTATAGCGTGCGTTACCCTCCGGATAAACTAACATATATAAAGCTTATTAAGTAGACTTTATAGTTATCTAGGTATATATATAAGCTAGTACTTATATATATTATAATACTAAGGACTATTTTATCATAGAATATAAACTATAGCCCGCCTACTTACTAGTAGCTTCTAATACTAATATTCAGGCTTTATAATTAGATAAGGGGATTATAGATAATAAAGAAAAAGCTTAGCCCCCTAGAAAAAACTCCCTAGGGGGTAGTTTAGTATAGCTACTAAAAATAACTTTATAGTAATAGATAAAACTAGAGAGATATAGAGATGAATAGATAAACTACCTTTTTTAATCTCTATATTAATAAATAATAAATCTTTTATTTCTATTTAAATTAATAATAATTACGATTATTATAAAATAGTTAATAAAGAGTTTACAAAATAGCAAAACCTTATATTTATCATATTACTATAACTATACTAGTTAAATACTATCTTAAGTATTAACTAGGAAACCTATATTACTAAGATAATTAAAATATAGATTAACTTTAATAATTAAGTATTAGAAACCTTATTCTATATAATCCTAGGGATAATATAACTAGCTATCCTTAGGAAACTATAATTATAATACTAATAAGTTATTTTAAACCTTATAAAGAATAAGATATAGATTAATTTAGTTAGTAGCTTAACTATCTAAATTATTAGTAATATACTAAAAAAGATATATATAAATAGATTTATAAACCCTATTAAATTACTAGTTATAATATTTTCTAGTTTAGAAAAGAAGGGATACAAATAATTAGTAATTAGTTTAGTATAGATTAATATAATCCTAGTAACTATATTACCTATAACCTCAAAGTAGCCGCTACTTACTTTACTAGCTATTTACACTTTTTTTATAAACCTCTTCAATAAAGAAAAAACCTCTAGCTTTCCTCTATATAAAAGGTCCCTTAACTATTATATTCACCTAAAGAAAAACCTAGATAAAACTAAACTAGACCTACTATAAAAACTACTATATAATATACTAAGGGAGTACTTCCTCGAGGTCTAATACTAAATTATAAACCTAATAGATAAAAGTTAGGTCTAAACTAGCTGATCTATAACTAGAATACTTATCCTCCTTATTAAAAAACCTAAGGAGAAATAGTAGTTTTATATAAATTATCATACCTTTAATACTATTAATACCTATAACTACTACCCTTTACTACTAATTAAAAAGATATTATAATTATTATCTAAAATAATATAGTTCATAAAAGTTTATATTTACATAGTTTTCTACAAGATTCGTATTATAGAAAGAGATAAATATAAGATTACTTTTCAAACCTATTTCAGTTTATTTAAGTAGCTTATTACCCTTTTTAGGCTAATAAGTATACTTATAATATTCTAATACTATATTAATAGTATATTCTAAAGTATTTTTAATAACTTTATTATAATTTATTTAGATAATATCTTTATTTATAGTTATAGGTTAAAGCGTAATTATAAAGATAAAGTTAAATAGGTCTTTAAATAGCTATAAAAAGCTAAGTTATACTTAGATTTAGAGAAATATAAATTCTTAGTAAAGTAGACGAAGTATCTAGGGTTTATTATTAAGGTAGGGAAAAGTATTTATTATAACCCTAAAAAAGTTAAAGTTATCTAGGAATAAGAGGTTCCTAAGAATATCTATAGTATCCGGAGCTTCCTTAGTTTTATAAACTTTTACTATAATTTAGTTAACTACTTCTCTAGTTTAATAGAGCTCTTTATTTAACTAATATAGAAAGGAATACTATTTCGCTAGGATGTTATATACTAGTAGGTATTTGAAAAGCTTAAGCTTGTATTTATCTCGGAGCTAGTTATAGTTTAATAGGATCTAGAGTAATATATAGTAATAGAAGTAAATTGTTTAGGGGTAATATTAAGTAGTTACTTCTTATAAGAAGATAGGGATAGTATATTATAGCTTATTACTTATTATTTAACTAGACTTATACTAACCTAGTAGAATTATACTATTTATAATAAAAAACTATTAATAGTAATATTATACTTAAAGGTATAGTTAGTAAAGTTATAAAATATAGTACAATTATTTATTATTCTCTCTAACTATAAAATATTAGAATACTTTATAAACTTAAAACCTATCTTAAAATAATAAACTAGGTAGGTAGAAATTTTATTAGAATTTAGTTTTATTTTAAAATATTACCTAAACTACTTTACTAGGTACCTTAATACTCTCTCTTAATAAAGCTAAAACAATATAATAGAACCGAGGTTTATAATATAAATCCTCTAGTTTCTCTAGGTTAACTATAAAGATAAAGATAAATCCTCCCTAGTATTCTTAATTTATAATATATAAATAGAAGGGAACTAGGAAAAGGCTATACTATTAAGGGATAACTACTAATATACTACTAGTAAACTACTAGATAGATATATTATATTCCAAAGTATTATATTATTATTATTATAAAACCAAGTAATTATAGTAATACTAGTATATAAGGTTCGACTAAATACTATCTATTAGGCAGCGAGGATATTCCCCCTAGAAACCTCAATATAGATATAAATAGCTAATTATATAGTAGGAAATAATAGTACTCTACTCTACTAGGGCTAGGTTTAAATCCCTAAATATAAGCTACTAATAATAGCAATTCTCTAAATAATTTATAACTCCCTAGTCCTAGGCTACCCTAGTATTAATTCAATATTCGCAGCACTTTTATAAGACTAGTATTAGGATAATATATTAAAAGATATTAAACGTTTTATATAAGTATATAATATCTACTAGTACTCGTATAAAAAATAGTAGTACTACTAAGGCTTCTTATAACTTTTTCTAATTCCTAATAAGTTCTAGTTATAGATTTCTATTAACTTTATAATAAAACTACTATCTACTATAGAAAGTAACCTAAGATTCCTAATAGTAATTATAGACTAATTATTAAAATACATCTAGCTAGAAGCTATAATATCTATAATTACTAAAGTTTACATAGAAAGGTTCTAAGATACCTAGTAGTAGTTCTATAGTTTCCCTATATTAATTATTACTAACTACGGATTAGACTAGGTTAATACCTTCTAGATAATATTATACTAGTTAATAAAGATATAGTAACTTTTATTAATATTATTCTATCCCTAGACAAATAGTAAAATAGAGAAAGTAATACCTAAGATCTAGGTTTTCTTATAAATATATATTACCTTCTTATAATTAAACTAACTAGCTTATATTACTACTTATTAGTTAATACTAAATAATAAAAGCTTATTAGTAACTAGAATAAACCTAAATAAATTCTTAAATAGGTTTAATATTACGCCTATCTTATATTCTAAAACAGTAGAATAATCCATATATTCTAGCTTAGGATAAACCTTAATTTTCTTTTCTTACCTAAAAAATAGTATTACTATAGCCTAAATAGCGATAGCATATATATAATAATATAATAAGATAAATATAAATAAGATATAACGAGTAGCTAAGAAGTTCCAAGTAGGGGACGAGGTATAGCTATTACTATACTATATTAAAACGAATTAGCTAAGTAAGAAACTTAACTAGATATCTTCTAAGTATAAAGTTATCAATATACCAAACCTACTAAATATTACGTTAGATATCCCCATAAACATCTACCTAATATTCTACATTAACCTTATTAAATAAATAGAAAATAACCCACTACTATCATAATAGTATACAGATACGTAACCTAATCTTATCCTAATTCTAACTAAAGAAAATAGTAAAATATATAAAAAGTATAATATTAAAGAGATACTAGTAACGAAAAACGCACTTAGGCGAAAATATAACTATAATATATTAGTTAAATAGAAAAATTATAATACTTTAATATAGGAACCCTTAGAAAGCTTTATTAATAATAAAGGTATAATACAATTCAAGTTATAGTATAGAAATATTAGGGAGAACAATAGCTTAATATTAATTTACTAGTAACGAAAAACCACACAAACTATAAATTAAATAATATAATAGCCCCTAGGAAACATATATAACTAGCTACTAGACTTACCCCTAAAATACTAAATAAACTAATTAAGCAAAAAAGCTAGTATTATCCTATATCTCCTTATTACCCTAGAAATCCTCCTCCTTATTATTATTATCCTCCTCTTCCTCCTCCTTATTATTAGGGATATTAATAAGTAATACTTATTTATAAGTAGGGCGTTATTAGTGTTAGGCTAAAGGGGTAATAGTATAGTAATAGTAAATAAATAAGCTAGCTTTAATAAGGCTAAGGATATAGCTGTAATATTAGTAAAGTATAGTACAAGCACTAGAACGTATTATAATACCCTACTACGAAGAAGTTAGTATAATAAAAGTATAGAAAGAGAAGAAGGGAAACTTACTATTATTCACATAATACTACTAAAGCTAGTAATAACCTACTTAGGAGTAAAAGTAAGGGTAGAAGCAGGAATACTTTTAACGCGGGAAATAAAAGTAATAAACACAATAATAATACAGGTAGAAGCCTCCTATTAGGTATAATTAAAGTAATCATTATAATATTAGACTATAATAGAGAACTTAGGCGATAAAATAGCAATATAATAAGCTATAGCTATATCCTTACCCTTAGAAGTAATAATAATAAAAATAACGATATATTTATTTATTACAACTAGATAATTAACTTAATAGTTAGTAATACGTAGCTTAGTACTTGTAGTAAAGAGGTAAGATCCCTATTTATACTTACTTTTTATTCACAAGTACTTATAGTAAGAGTAGTTATAACCCTACTTATAGGAATAAGTAATACTACTCTTATTCTACTTCGAATAATAGNATTTATTATAAATATCCTAGGTTTACTATACTTTTAATTAAGAACTTTATAGATATTTAGTATATATAATTACTATAATAGATTACTATAAATACTTTTTTAATTAGATTACTAGACTATATTACCTATATAAAACTAAATAAACTTTAAAGTTAAATACTAGTAGTCTATTAGATGATTTACTAGGCTTTTAAATAGTATTAGTTAATATAAACTTTAATAAAATTTTATTTAAATTGTTATTAAAGAGTTTTAGTATCTATAAAAAGTCTAAGAGTTTGACTAAAGTTAAACTAGGTATTTTATATCTAGGAGACTAAAGTACTAGGAATTAGAGTTAAAAGAGTAGTAATACTATAAACCTAAAAAGAATTTAATTTAAGAAGTATATTAATATACTTCTTAAACTTATTCTATTTATTTAAAATAATATTAGTAATTATAGATATCTAATTATAATTATTATTATTAGTCTTCTCCTTTAGAATAGTAATATATATCTAAACATATAGTAAAATAATCTAAAGGAGAGTAAAAGTATACCTAGGGATAATATTTTATGTATAGCTAATAAGGTTAGTATATAAAATGAAAGGCTTTGTAATATTAAGTAAAATATCTAAAACTTCTTATTCTATACTTAAAATAGTATTTTCCTAGCTTTCTTTTTATTTCTGGAACTATATATTAATAGTTAGCTAGAGGAGTCTAGCTTGAATATATATTATAGTTATTAAGTTCTATTGAGTATGAATATCTCGTAAAAGTTTTAAAAACTATTCCTGTAGTCAAGTAGAATCTTAAAATTTCCGGAATTCTTAAGATTTAAGTATTAAAAGCTTTAGAGAAATAGTAAACTATCTAATCTATAAATTATTAACTTAGTATTACTATAATTAATTACTATAAATAGCTATACCTTATAAATAACTATATTTATATAGTTCTTATTTTATAAAATTACTTAATTAAGTTATTTTTATAGTTTATAATTAGTAGGATTAGTAGCTTATTAGTTATTATTTTTAATTATATGATTTTCGTTCTCTTAATCTTACTTAAAGTTATCTTTATTTAATAGGTCCTTATAATAAAATATAAGTATATTAAAATATTAAAATAAAAGGTTTCTTATATATTATAACTCTTACTATCTATATCTTTTAGTTAGATACCTAGTATTTTATTATTTAAAGTTCTAGATTAAGATATTTTAACTATATAGTATATTTTATAGATAATAAGATTAAAGATATAAACAAGATATCTAATATAATAAATATCTGGAATCTTAGTTCTAAACTAATAATTATATTCTTTATTAAGAATTTAAGGGTTAAAAAATAAAGTATTATTTACTGAAATTATTTGGAAGTTTAAGTATTAATTTGTTTTCTCTTAAAAATATTAAAGAAACTAGATTATTACTTTAGCTTACTATATCTAGGTATACTTTTTAGATATATTAGTAATACTAATAATAACTTAATATAAATTCTAGTTTTTATTGATAAAATAGTAGAGAATCCTAAGAAGAGAATATTTAAAGTTAGGAATACTCTATATATTAATTATAAAGGAAACTCCCCTATTTCTAAAGAATAAATTTAGGAGTAATAATTAAATCTTTAAAGCTTTAGTTAATAGTTATTTAGAAAGAGTTAGTTAGTTTAGTAGGTTATAATTAAGTTATAAAAGCTAATAGAACTATTTAAAGAAGTAATTATAAATAATATTTAATAATAAGTTTACTCCTATTACTAAGTAGATAAAAACTTATTATAAAGCTTCTATAGGATTACTAGATAAAGCTTAAATTAAATTACTATAAATAATTACTATAAATACTTTAAAGGATTACTTATAATTACTCTATTTATAATAGGATTATTTAATTAGGTTAGATTATTTAGTTTTTTAATATAAATTTTCTAATATTTTAATATAGTATTTATACTACTTAATTTAATATAAAGTGTTATAAGTTATACCTAGCTAGTTGACTCCGGCTCTGCCTAAGTCCTAATAACTATACCTAAGAAGTTAGGTACTAGTAGGCCGCCGGTAAGCCCCTAGTACTACTTTTAAGTAGACTTTTCACGCCTTTTACGAGAACCTCTCTTTTATTCCTTAAATCTAAATAAATAATATTTATATTCCCTAAAGCTAAATTATAGCTTAGGCCTAGTTTTTCGTATATTTAAAACTTAGATTTATCCCCTATATAAGTAATACTAAGTTAAGTATAGTTCCTTACTAGTTAAGAAGAGATACTAATTAGTAAAGTACTATTCCTAAGTATAAGAGATATTAGGTTAAGTATAGCTCTTTATTAAATAGAAGGACTAAAGTAGAATATTATTCCCTATTAGCTATAGTCCCCGAGATATTATTAATAAAATATAGCTCCTAATAAAGATTTATAACTAAGTATTAAAACTAACTATTATTATAAGATAGAGGAAACTAATACCCCCTAAGAGATTCCTATAATTAGTACTACTATAGAAGAATTACTATAATAGTATTTAAGTATAGTTATTACTTTATTCTACGAGAAGATTATAGTACTAATTACTAGGTTAGTAGAGAGGGAGTTGGAATTTTCCCCTAATACTACTACTACCCCTTTAGAGTTTATTTATATAGTTTCTATTTTTTAAAAAAAGCCCCTCTTTTTCCCTAATAAGTTTTTAAGTAAAAGAAAAAAGTATAGTATTTAGGCTTACTAGATAAGGGGAAAATTAAAGATTAATTAGGATTTTTTTAAGATAGATAAGTAGAAGTAATACTTAGTTTACTCTTACTTAGACCCCGGGGTCTAGTAAGTAGTAGAGACTTTTTTTATAACTAGAGGATTAAGGGGAAACTAGGATCCCTAAGATTTTATAGTATATTTAGATTATACTTACTTAGATCTTAATATTTAGTCCTAAGCTATTACTTAGCTATAGTCCCTCTACTAGAAAGATACTAAGAGGTTTATTACTTTTCTCCTTTAATTTAAGAAAGTTTTTATAAATACTAGAAGTTATAGCTAGCTTAATATAGTCTAGATTTCCCTATTAGAGACTATACTAGTTTTTTACTTAAAAAAGCTCTTTATTATAGTTAAATTTCCTACTATTTATAATTAGTAACTTTTGAAAATATAGGATATTACTTAGAAGATAGAGTATATAAAGGTATTATTAACCTAGTAGGCTTTAGTTATTTATCCCCCTGTATTAAAGGATTGGGATAGGGATATAATAATAACTAGAGCTATATATAAGTAATACTATTACTATAGGTTTTCTAGTTTTATAAGTTCTACTAAAGGGGTTCCCCTATTATAGAGAGATATATATAAGTACTATAGCTACTACAAAAGAAGTTATATTACTAGGAACTATACTAATACTAATATGAAAAAGAAAAAGAAAAGACTAAAGGTTACTAAAGTAGAACCCTAGAAACTAAAGGATTTAGAGGATAATACTAGTTTTCTCCCTAATAAAAAGGAAGATATAGGAAAAGAGTAATTCTAATATAAAGTTAGGTATTAGAGCTTATAAAAGTAGAATCTTAAGAATAGAAGAAATAGTAGAAGTAGGAAAATAGTAAGTAGTTAGCTACTATCTAGATAAGAGTTAATAGAGGCTATACTATTAACGTTTTAGTAAATACTAGTTATAATACTTATATTATTATCGATATATTTTTTATAAAGAAGTTACGCTTACTGCTTATTAATATAATAAAGAGGAAGATAAGGGGTTATACTAAAAATAGACTATTACTTAGTAGTATTTTAAGGGTTACTAAGTTATTTTTAGAAATAAGAGGGTATATATAAGAAATCTATATTTATATTATAAAAAAACTATTATTAAAGTTATATTTAGGGTGATTTTAGATAGAAGATAATTGTATTATATATAATACTAATATCTAGTAGATAAAGTATAATAAAGGAAAAGTTATAGTATACCTAGAATACTAGGAAGAACTTACTAGGATTTAGGAGATTTAGTTAGTATATTTTTTAAATATAAACTCTTTTTCAATTATATATAAGTACGAAAAGCTAAACCTAGGCTATAATTTAGTTATAGAAAGTATAAATACTATTTATTTAGAATTAAGGAGTAAAAGAGAAATTCTCATGAAAAGTGTAAAAAGTCTACTTAAGAAGTAGTACTAGGGGCCTACTAGTAGCTTACTAGTACCTGACTTCTTAGGTATAGTTATCGGGACTCAAGTAAAGCCGGAATTAACTAGCTAGGTATAGCTTGTAATATTACCCCCCTCCTTACTAGTAGTATACTAGAGCTACCCTATTAGGGTCTCTATTGTAGTCGTTGATTAGTCTAAAATATATTTTATATTAATCTAATACCTCTATCTTTTATATTGTATCTACTACCTCCTATATAGTATCCGCGAATCCCTTCTATTTAATAAAAACCTACTATTACTACTTTCTACCTATTTAGTACTACTTTACTACTAGTATATCTTTAACCTTTTACTCTATTTTATTATTATTATTAACTATAAGTAATAGTTATAAGTCTATAATTTCCTAGTTAAATAAGGAATTATTAATTACTTTCTAGAGTAGATTAATATAAAACTTAGGATAAATTATTTCTAATATATTTAACTTAATAATATATAGTATAATAATTTTTATAATTTTATACTTATAATATAATTAGTCTAGTTTTTTACTTAGCTATAGTAATTTATAATTTAAGATATTTAACTATACTTTATCGCCTACTTAACACCTATTTATAGAAGACTAGTACTTATTCACTAAAACCTTACTTTACTACTAGGCTATTATAATCTTAGTTTAGATAAATCCTATAATATCTTTTATCCTATTAATTAGTAATTAAGTAATAGCTTTTCCCTTAAATACTATTCCTCCTATATCCTTAATAGTTAATATAAGATTGATATAGTAACTATATTTTATAAAAAATAGTATAGCCCTAATACTTAAGTTATACTTATTCTATAAAATGAACTATATAATAAGTAATAAGTCCCCTTAGTTATCCTAGGACTAATATATATATACTTATAATATAATTTAAATCTCCTAATTCTAATATTCTATTCTTCTATTAGTCTAGGAATAGTAGTTAATACTAAGTAGTTATATAACCCCTATTAAATAGCAAAATTCCCTCTAGAACCTACTTACCTAATTTAAATTATAATTACTAATAATAAACTATAGTATCTTATAAAACCTATAATAATAGTTAAGGAACTACTAAACATATACTTTAGCTTCTATAATATCTATCTCCTTAAGTATTACTAACTTACTTAACCTATTAATAATAACCTAAAAATACTAGTTACTTTTCTTTCTAATTAGTAAAAGACTAGTAATAAAATCTATTAATAAATTAAAATATAACTAGTTAAATATTGGGAAAAGTTTTAAAAAGCCCCTCTTCGCCTACTTCTAGATATATATACTACTATAAATATCACAGTTCTACATAAATCTTTTTATAGTTTATAACTAGCCTAGCTAGAAGAACTTCCTACTTATAATCTTAAATATACTATTCCTCCCTAAATAGCTAGTAGTAGTAGAGTTATATAACTCTTAAACTAACCTTATTTTTAACTTATTAAGGGAGCTCTTTTTATTATTATTTCTAGATACCTATATCTTCCCTCGAAATATTAAGTATTTAAAACTATCTAGTTAATATTTAGAGATCTAAATTTTTAAATATAAATTAAGGGGGAAATTATATTCCCCCTACTAAATAATTATTTTAGTTTTTTAGAATATTATATCTTTTTCTACTATATAGATCTATAACTCCTCAAAATTAAATCTTCTATTAAAAACTAGTAATTCCTCTAGTTTAATCTTCCTTACCTAGGAGTTACTAAATTATATATTATTAGGGATAACCTAAATAACTTATCCCTATAACCTCTTATTATCCTATCCCTTAAATATATTTTATTTATACCTTAATAAAGTATCTAGGATTACTACTTAAAACCCTAAGTAATATTTAATATAAAAATTAAATTAAGATAGCTCTTCTACTTATTAGTTCTATTTCTTAGTAAACTACTATTTCTTTATAAAATACTTAAGACTTTTATAGTCTAAAAATACCCTAAATTACCTAATAGTTAAAAGTTTAGCTTTCTAAACCTATAAGTATACTAATACTACTAGTAACTCTTTATCATAAATCAGGTAGTTATATTCTATAAGGGATAGTTATTAGGAGTAGAAGGCTACTAGGTAAGTTATACCTATACTATCCTCTTAAATTGAAACTCCCCTTAATATAAACCTAGAATAATTAGTCTCTATAATAGTAATAGCTTTAAGGTTAAATATATAGAGTACTAGTTCTTCTATAAAGAAGTATTTAAGCTTAGTAAAAGTAGCTTTCTATTCTATTCTTTACTAGAAGGGGAAATCCTTCTAGGTTAGCTAGGTTAATAGTTCTATAATCTTATTATACTTAAAAATAAAATTTTTATAATAATTATAAAACCCTAAGAAACTTTAAACCTTTTTTATAAACTTAGGGAAAAGCTAGTTCCTAATTATAGCTAATTTTAAAAGGTTATAAAAGATACTTTTTTTTACTATTAAGATAAATTTTATATACTTTACTATTACTACTAAAAACTCATACTTCTTTAGATCTAGAGATAACTTAGTATTAGTAAGGTAGTAGAAAACCCTCTATACCTAAGTTTCATAGTTTTTCTTCGACTTAGTAATATAAATTAAGATATTATTAATATATACTATAATAAAATTATCTAGGAACTCGTATAATATCTTATTAATATACTACTAGAATATTACTAAAGCCTTAGTAAGCCTAAAGGGGTAAATAATCTACTTACAAAAGCTATATTAGGTATAAAATACCGTTTTCTCCTAGTCTTTATCTTTAATCTATATCTTATAGAAAGCTGTAATAATATCGAGTTTCGTAAACTAGTAAATACCAGTAATCCTCTAAAAGGTTTCCGATATAAGAAATAATAAGTATCTATTTTTCTTTATAATTATATTTAAAACTCTATAGTCTATATAAAACCTAATACCTCTACTAGGTTTCCTAATAAAAAAAATAAGTATCCTAGTAGCTAATCTACTAGCCTTAATAAACCTTTTATTAAAGAAATCCTCTAATATCTTTTTAAATACTAGTAACTCTTATTATAATATACTATAAAGGGAGCTTTAAACTAAGGGGGGATTATTTCTATTTTTATTAAATATTAATAAAATCATATAATCTAGTAATTCCCTATTAGTAAGTATTTAATAAACTTTTTCTAAATTAAATAGGTCTAGGAACTCTTTAAATATACTTACTAGGATATATTTCCTTAGATTAACTAGGGCTTTTAATACTAAAACTTTCTTAATATCCTTAAGACTAATAGATATTACTTAGTAAGCCCCTAATACTAAGCTTTATATCTTAGTAATTTTCCTATATATAATCGAAAAAGAATTCATATTTAAAAAATATACTAACTAAATCTCTTAAATCCTAGTAAATTCTTCTTAGTATTCTAAATATACTATAACCCCTCCCTTACTATACCTTATCCACTAAACACTAGTATTATATATAATATAATTATCTTCTATCTAAAATTACTTTAAATATAATTTTAATAATAATTTTTTTATAATATAAGTATAGATCTCTTATATATACCCTCCTACTTCTAGGGATAACTTAGTAACCCCTAAAATACTACCAGGTAATAGTCTATCCTCAATATAACCCTTTATCTTCCTCTTTATTATATTAATAAGTAGTAAATATAACTTCTTTATAAAAAATATATTAATAATAGTATAAGTATCGTAACTAGTATTTACTAAAATACTAATAGTATAGCCTCTATTAATTCTTATCTAAATAATAACTAATTACTTACTACTCTTTTACTTCTACTATCTCTTCTATTCTTAAGATTCTATTTTTATAAGTTCTAATACCTAACGTCATATTAGAATTACTCTTTTCCCGCATCCTCTTCTTTACTAGGGGGAGAACTAGTATTATCCTCCAAATCCTTCAGCTTCTAGGGTTTTATTTTAGTAACCTTTAATCCCTTCTTCTTCTTCTTTACTATACTAGTATTAATATAATTCCTAGTAATATAGCCTCTTTCATAGTAGCTATAGTACTCATATATATCCCTCTATAGCAAAAGAGCCTTTTTAGTAAAACTCGCAAAACTAGAAAACCTACAGTAGTAGTACTATTTATATATAGCCCTAATTATTATCATATCCCTATCTTAATCCTTTAATACAGGAAAACAAGTAACTAAAACCCACTAAGTCAGCAACACCTTTATACACTCTATCTTCTAAGTAATATCCTATACCTTCAAAAGCTACTAGCTATAAATAATAAAGAACTTAACTATAATAAAAAGCTTTTTTAAGTAAAAGACTAGTATAATCTCTAGTAAAGAGATCTAGACTATATTAGGCTAGCTATAGCTTCTAATATCTATAAGGATTTTCTTAAATTATAAGAGAAAAATAATAAGTTTCTTAGTATCTTTCTAGTAGAAAGATTATAGCTAAATAATAGCTTAGGACTAAATATTAAGATCTAAATAAATATAATTTAAGTATACTATAAAATTTTAGGGATCCTAGTTTCCCCCTAGTCTTCTAGCTATAAAGAAAATCTCTACTACCTATTAGACCCTAAAGTCTAAATAAGAATAAACTAAGTATTACTTCTATTTATCTATCTCAAAAAAATCCTAATTAATTTTTAATTTTCCCCTTATCTAGTAAACCTAAACACTATACTCTTTTCTTTTACCTAAAAACTTATTAGGGAAAAGAAAAAGCTTCTTTTAAAAAGTAGAAACTATATAAGTAAACCCTAGAAGGGTAGTAGTAATATTAGGGGAAAATTCTGACTCCCTCTTTATTAACCTAGTAGTTAGTATTATAATCCTCTCGTAAAGTGGAATAATAGCTATACTTAGATATTATCATAATAATTCTTCTATAGCAATACTAACTATAAGAATCTTTTAGGAAATATTAGTTCCTTCTATCTCGTAATAATAATTAGCCTTAATACCTAGTTATAAGTTTTTATCAGGAGCTATACTCTACTAATAATATCTCGGGGACTATAGCTAATAAGGAGTAGCGCTCTACCCTAGTCCCTCTATTCAATAGGGAACTATACTTAACCTAATATCTCTTATACTTAAGAGTAGCGCTTTACTAATTAGTATCTTTTCTTAACTAGTAGGGAACCGCGCTTAACCTAGTATTACCTATATAGGGGATAAATCCAAGTTCTAAATATATAAAAGGCTAAGCCTAAGCTATAATTTAGCTATAAGAAGCATAAATACTATTTATTTAGAACTAAAGAGTAAAAGAGAAGTTCTCGCGAAAGGTATAAAAAGTCTACTTAAGGGGTAGTACTAGGGGCCCACTAGTGGCCCACTAGTACCTGACTTCTTAGGCATAGTTATCAGGACTCAGGCAAAGCCGGAGTCAACCAGCTAGGCGTAGCCCATAATAATAGGAAAATTACTAAGATATGAAATTTAGTACTAGGAGCTTACTAGGTAATATTTATTAGCTTTGAAAATATCGAGAAAACCCTAATACTAAAAGTTTTAGTTAATCTAAAGAAATATATCCTAGTAAGTATACTTAAAAAGTTCCTAGACTTATTTAACCTAGAGAAAGTTTACTAGGTATTTACTAATAAAGGGTTATTAGATTATATAATCCTATTAATACTTAATAAGGATAGAAATAATCCCCCTTTATTTTAAAGCTCTTTCTATAGTATATTATAATAAGAACTACTAGTACTTAAGAAAATACTAGAGGATTTCCTTAATAAAAGATTTATTAAAACTAGTAGATTAGCTATTAAGGTATTTATTTTCTTTATTAGGAAGTCTAGTAGAGGTATTAAGTTTTATATAGACTATAGAGCTTTAAATATAATTATAAAGAAAGATAGATACTTGTTACTTTTTATATTAGAAATCCTCTAGAGAGTTACTAGTACCCGCTAGTTTATAAAGTTTGATATTATTACAGTTTTCTATAAGATATAGATTAAAGATGAAAACTAGGAGAAAATAGTATTTTATACTTAGTATAACTTTTTTAAATAGATTATTTACCCTTTTAGGCTTATTAAAGCCTTAGTAATATTCTAGTAGTATATTAATAAGATATTATATAATTTCCTAGATAATTTTATTATAGTATATATTAATGATATCCTGATTTATATTACTAGGTTGAAGAAAGACTACGAGGTTTAGGTATAGAGGGTTTTCTATTACTTTACTAATATTAGGTTATTTCTAGATCTAAAGAAGTATAAGTTTTTAGTAGTAATAGTAAAATATATAAGGTTTATCCTAATAATAAGGAAAAGTATCTCTTATAACTTTTTAAAGTTAGTTATAATTAGGAATTAGTTTTTCTCTAGGTTTATAAAAGGGGCTTGAAGTTTTTTAGGGTTTTATAATTATTATAAAGATTTTATTTCTAGGTATAGTAAGATTATAGAACTATTAACTTAGCTAACCTAGAAGGACTTCTTTTTTTAGTAGGGAGTAGAATAGGAAGCTACTTTTACTAAGCTTAAATATTTCTTTATAGAAAAACTAGTATTCTATATATTTAACCCCGAGGTTATTATTACTATAGAGACTAATTATTCTGAGTTTATACTAAGAAGAATCCTAATTTAAGAGGATAGTATAAGTATAGTTTACCTAGTAGTTTTCTATTTCTAATAACTATCCCCTGTAGAATATAACTACCTAATTTATAATAAAGAATTACTAGTAGTATTAGTATACTTATAAGCCTAGAAAACTAAGTTTTTAATTATTAAATAATTTAGGGTATTCTTAAACTATAAAAATCTTAAGTATTTTATAAAGAAATAATAGTTTACTAAGAAGTAAAACTAGTAAGTAGAAGAGCTATTCTAATTTGATTTTTATATTAAATATTATTTAGGGTTTTAGGTAGTAGTCCTAGATGTTTTATTAAAGTATAAATAAGATATATTTAAAGGATAAAATAATAAGAGGTTATAGGGATAAGTTATTTAGGTTATCTTTAATAGTACGCGACTTAGTAACCTTTAGGTAAAGAGGATTAAACTAGAGGAATTACTAGTTTTCAATAGAAGACTTGATCTCGAGGAGCTATAGATCTATATAGTAGAAAAGGATATAATATTCTAAAGAGTTAAAGTAGCTATCTAGTAAGGGGAATATAGTTTCCCCCCTAATTTATACTTAAAAGTTCAGATTTCTAAATATTAACTAGATAGCTTTAAATACTTAATATTTCAAGGGAAGATATAAGTACTTAGAAGTAATAATAAAGAAAGCCCTTTTAATAAACTAAGGATAAGGTTAGTTTAAGAGTTATATAACTCTACTATTACTAACTATTTAGGGAAGAATAATATACTCAAGATTATAAATAAGAAGTTTTTCTAGCTAGGCTAGTTATAAACTATAAAGAGATTTATATAGAACTATAATATCTATAGTAATATATATATCTAGAAGTAAGGAAAAAGGGGTTTTTTAAAGTTTTTCCTAGTACTTAACTAGTTATACTCTAATCTATTAATAGATTTTATTACTAATCTCCTATTAACTAGAAAGAAAGGTAGCTAGTACTTTTAAGTTATTATTAATAAGCTAAATAAGTTAGTAATACTTAAGGAGATAGATACTATAGAGGCTAAAATGTATACCTAGTAGTTCTTTAGCTACTACTATAGGTTTTATAGGATATTATAGTTTATTGTTAGTAATTATAGTTTAACCTAGGTAAATAGGTTCTAGAAAGAGTTTTGCTATTTGATAGGGGTTATGTAACTGCTTAGTACTAGCTATTACCCCTAGACTAATAGAAGAATAGAATACTAAAACTAGGAAATTCAAGCTATATTATAGGTATATATATACTAGTCCTAGGATAACTAGGGGGACCTACTATTTATTATATAGTTTACTTTATAGAATAGGTATAACTTAAGTATTAAAACTATACTATTCTTTATAGAATATAATTACTATATTAATCCTATACTANAATATTTATACCTTATAAAAATAGTATAATTTTAATACTAGAACTATACTTATTATATAAGATATAAGAAAAGTAATATCTAAAGGAGAAACTACTACCTAACTACTAGTTAATAAGATAAAAAATATTATAGGATTTATCTAAACTAAAATTATAGTAGCCTAGTAGCAAAGTAAAACCTTAGCGAATAAGTACTACTCCCCTATAGATAAATACTAAGTAGGTAATAAAATATAGTTAAATATCTCAAACTATAAGTCACTATAGCTAAGTAAAAAACTAGACTAGTTATACTATAAATACGAGGTTATAAGAGTTATTATACTATATATTATTAAGTTAAATATACTAGGGATAGTTTACCCTAAATTTCACGTCAATCTACTCTAGAAAATAACTAGTAACCCCCTACTTAGCTAAGAAATTATAAACCTATAACTACTANTAACTACTATTTATAGTTGATGATAATAGTAAGGTGGAGTAGGAAGTTAAGGATATACTAGTAGCGAGGTAGTACTAGGTAAGTAGAAGGCGGCGATAGTAAGCTTTTGTTAAATAGAAAGGATTCGCGGATGCTATATAGGAGGTAGTGGATATAATACGGGAGATAGAAGTATTAGATTAGTATAAGGTATATTTCAGGCTAATTAACGACTACGATAGAGACCCTGATAAAGTAGCCCTGGTATGTTGCTAGTAGGGAAGGGGGTAATATTATAAGCTACGCCTAGCTGGTTGACTCCAGCTCTACCCGAATCCTAACAACTATACCTAAGAAGTCAGGTACTAGTAGGCCGCTGGTGGGCCCCTAGTATTACCTTTAAATAGACTTTTCACGTTTTTCGCGAGAACTTCTCTTTTACTCCTTAGTTCTAAAAAAACAGTATTTATGCTCCCTATAAAATAGGATTATTTAATTAAGTTAAATTATTTAGCTTTTTAGTATAAATCTTCTAATACTTTAATATAATACTTATATTACTTAATTTGATATAAGAATAAGTAAGTAATTTATAGTATTACTTATATAGAATAACTAGGTACTTAGTAGTTTAATAAAAAGTATAATTAAACTTATCCTAAATTAATACTTTAATACTAGACTAAAATACTTCTATTTAATTAAGATATTCCTTAAGAGATTCCTTATTCTATAGTTAGTATTAGTTATTTATAACCTATAATTAATACTATAAGAGAGTTTACTAAAAAGTAATAAATTAGTAGAGGATATTTATTATAAAGATAATAAAATTAAAGTAAATATATAGATTAGTAATACCTAGAAGATCTAAATTATCCTTAAAGTTACCTCTAAATAAAGTCTATGATATTTTAGAAATTATAAAAATAACTCCTTAGTATTCTTCAGAGATTATTAAAGAATAATTACTATAATATTAATATTAATTAGTTTAAATATAAAATATTAGGTCTAGGTTAGGTCTTAGGGTATTATAAGGTTATATTTAATAATTATTTATAGTTAGATATTCTATAATAAGCCTTATAATTCTTTAATCATAATTCCTATAAAACAAAACTTTTACTACTATTATTAAATCTTATCTTATATTTAAATCTATTAATATTACTAAATTAATCTTATACTTCTAGTAATTCCATTATTACCTTTATAAGATATAAATATAAGAGATAAAACTGAAAAATCTATTCTAGCTATACTAGATTTAAAATTACTTAGTATACTAAATTTAAGATTACTTAATATTAATTTAAGTAGTTAGAATAACTACTCTAGCCCCTAATTTCCTCCTCTTAAATAACTTCTAAATATAACTTAAACTAAATTTACTATAAAAATAACTATATAGATAAGTTTAGGGTATTTACTAAAACTATAAGAAATAATAAAAATAGCTTATAAAAAGCTAGTAATTATTATATTACCTAAAAAGAAGAAGTGATAGTATCTAGGAAATAAGAATACTTTATTATTTTTATTTTAAATATTTCTAATTAAATAGTTTATATTCTATATAAAATTAGGAAACTTCAAAAAACAACTAACCTCTTTATCTTAAAAGTACTATTTAGATAGCTTATATGTAAAATCGTATAATCCTTACTAAATTATACTTAAAAGGAATTCAAAATCTAATCTAATACTCTTTATATTTTATAAGAAATTACTAAGAATTACCTTATTATATTACTCTAGAATAAGTATATTATAAAAGAATAAAGAATTTAACTAATTTATCTAAATATAAATCTCTATATAATTTATATTAAATGAGTTATATTATTAAAAAAGGATTTTGATTTATTAAAAGAATTCTCGAAATATATTTAAGGTTTTAAGTTTTATATAATATAGAAGTTTCTGCTAATTACGATAATTAATTACTATAAAATAAAAATCCTAAATTTAACTTCTTTTATCTTATTTCTTTTATAATCTCCTTAATAAAAGTAAAGTCTAGTTTAGCTATTAAGCTTTAGGCTTCTTATTAGTACTTTTCTTAAAATATAGGGAATACTTTAGATAGGATTTAGAAGTAAAAATAAAATAGAATCCGCTTTATATTTCCTTTAAAGTTCTTCTCTATTTCTTTAGTGAATTAGTTAATCTTAATAAGATTAATATTTTACTATAAAGAAGTAAAATTAGGAAAAATAAACTAATCTAACTTTAGTTTACTATTATAAACCTCTTAAACTATATTAAGAAAAATAAACTTATAATTAATAATATAGTAGTAGTTATAAGTTATATAGAGATAGCTAGGAATATTAAAAGTAAAGTAATACTTAAGTTTAAAAAACTTAAAATAATTAATAAATATTTTTTAATATTCTAATATTACTTATTTCTTTATTCTATAAGTTAAAAAAAGAAATTTTACTAGTATATTAGTAGTTTTCTAGTATTTCATAAATATATAATAAAATAAGAATTCTTCTTTAGTAAGAAAAGTAAAGTTGTTAATTTGTCTATTTTTTATAACGTTTTCTTTAATAATTTTTAATATAATACTAAGCTAGTTATACTAAAATCGGAACTTTATATAAAGCTACTTAAATATAGTAAACTAAGCTTTTTAGAAGTATTAGAACTCCCTATTCTTATTTAACTATAGATTATTAGTATTTATAGTAATTGATTATAGTAATTGAATAATACTTACTTATTTATATTACTCTATAATCTTCTAAGTCTCTTGTTTAATATTTTAAACTTCTTTAGCTTATTAGTTAGTTTTAAAGTTATTATAAATATCTATATTAATAAGAATCTCTTCTATCTATATAAATAAGTTCTTAAATTTAATATCTTCCTAGGTGTTACAGGCTATGCCTGGCTGGTTGACTCCGGCTTTACCCGAGTCCTAATAACTATACCTAAGAAGTTAGGTACTAGTAGGCTACTAGTAAGCCCCTAGTACTACTTTTAAGTAGACTTTTCACGCCTTTT
>RYZW01000483.1:10394-23463 GCA_004367215.1 Colletotrichum trifolii
TTATACCCTTATAACTATATATAATTTAAATATCTTAAGATATTTAATTACTTTTAACTATAAATACTCTATTCAAATATTTATTATAACCTTAATATCTATAACCTTAATATCCCCACTAAACCCTACCTACCCCTAAAACAAGACTTTATACTACTAATATAAAAATTCTCTACTACTAATACAAGCTAACTTATAATCTCTATATAAGTATAATAGGACTTAGCTTATTCTTATTAATAAATAACTTTAATATATTAATTAAGTATAACTAATATACAAATAATATTTATATAGATATAGATATTTCTAGTATAACTAGATAGCTTTTAAAACCCCTATAATTATAGTATTATAATACTCTAAAATATCTAGTAATTAATATTATAGTAAAATATCGAACCCGCTTAATATAGTAGTTTAACATCTAGCTAGCTCTTACTGTCACGGTAGGAGTAGTAGGTTCGAATCCTGTAGCGGGCAAGCGCGACTAGTAGGTATATATATACCTTCCGATTACGTAAACTATATATAGTAACTACTACTAGCTATCAGTACCTACTACTAGCTATTAATAACTAGTAATTATTAATAGCTGATAATAGTTACTACTAGCTAGCTAGTATTAGTATTATATAACTATAATCCTTAAAGAGTAACTATGATAGATATAGGCCTATACTTTCCTTTATACCTTCTATATTTGTCAGCTATCGTATTAACTAACTACGTTTACTACCTAAGGTTTTCTCTGTTTAACGGTTCCTTAGAACTAGTAATATCTATAGGGTAAATGAGGCAAGAGCTAATAACTAGGTACAACTACCTTTAAAGGGTCCCGGAGAGGCATATGACTTTAAATAGATCAGAGACCTTCAATACAACCCCCCATAGTAAAATATTAATATTAAAATATTATCTAATTAATACCTAGTTACTAATATTATTAGTTTAGTATAATAGCTTATAGGATAACTAGATAATCTTCTTTTAAATATCCATAAACTACCTTTTAATTATAATATTCAAAATAATTTTATTAAAACCTAATCTAATATACTAATAACCTTAGTTATAATAGTTATAGCTAGATATCTCTATACCTATCTTATAATTATCTTTTTATAAGTAGCTATATAGATTTCGAGGAGATTTGGATTCTATTATAAAAGTATAGTTATAGAAAAGTAATAGATTACGGAATACTTAACTCTTATATCTCAAAATAGGTATTCTATTTTATTCTATCTTTAAGAAGTTTAAAAAGGTTCTTAACCCTATAACCTTAATAATTACTTTTAGCTATATATATTAAGCCTTAGTTTTAATAAAGCTTTCCCTATATAGACTATTACTACGAGGTCTTCTATTACTATAGGGTTNAAGTATTAGAACTAGGGGTATAATTATCTATAATAATAAGTAATTTCGTTATAAGCTAGTATTAGTATAAATACTATTACTAGGTAGAATTTATAGATAAATCTATATATAAAGTAAAGAGCTTAGATACTATTCCAAGTATAGAGTAAAAGTAATCAGATTAATTAAATATCTATATATTAAAATCTAATAAATAGGTATTTACTATTTAAAATTACTAATTTAATAATCTAGTAATTATTACAATATTATAAGGGTTTTATAGTAAAAGAAAGATAAATAGTAAAAAGTAGGTCTCTATAACTTTTAGGATTTTCATTTAGTAGGCTAACTAGTAGTAGCTATAAAAGGCTTTTATCTTATAGTAGTCTCAGGCTACTATATTATATAATCCAAATCTATATAGTTAATCTAATCCTAGCTATCCTGGTTCTCTATATAGGTTATAAGGTATATCCTTATAAATATCCCCCCCTATAGGCTTTGGGCCTTAAGGCTTATAAATGCTACATAGCTACTTTTTTGTTATTTTTTAAAAATAGCTTCGCTAGCTATTCGCCGACTATTTAGTAATTACGAAAATAAAAAGAATTCTTCCTACACATATATTAACGTATAAGGGTCTTCCTATACATATATTAATATATAAAAGTCTTTATGCTATATATATATTAACATATAAGGCTCTTGTTACTATATTAAGTAATAATACTTCCTATAGATATATTAATCCACAACGTCTCCTACCTATTGGTAAAGCTTTAGTGTATTAACTAGAAATCTTTAAACTAGACTAGGATATCTAACCTTTTTAGTATATTAACTCGAAGTCTTTAGGGCTAAACCTAGAATATCTAACCTTTTCCTATAAAGCTTCTTATAACTAATTAGGCTACTAAAGTATCCTATTACCAATTAGGCATATAAGGCTTCTTATTTATACTAAGTTTAATATAGCTATAGTAACTTTACAGCGAGCCCTTAGTAAAATACTTATAGGAAACCTTTATAGAATAGTAGGCTAGTTATCTACTTTCTTGGGTAATTTTACCATACTATAGTTCTCTAGCCCTAGGCTTATTACAGCTCTAAAGCCCCTTTGGTAAACCCTTAGTAAAGTATTTGCGGTAAATATATCAGTAAACTACTTACCTGTTAAGGCACTTTTGCTATATTATATAGCCCTAGGCTCTATATAGTTCTAGGGACTTTTTAGTAAGCTCTTAATAACAAAGCACTTATAGTAAACCTTTATAAGGTAGCCTAGTTTCTAGTAAAATATATAGAATTTATTATAGTAATAAGTAGCTATAGTATACTTTAATTTATTATATACTTCACATGAGGGGTAGTAGTCTTCAAGGCACTTTTCAAAGTATAACTTCTTTACTAAAGAGCTTTCTAGAGTATTAGTCTCTTTACTATAATACTTAAGTGCTAACCCCTTAGTAGTAGTACTCCTAATACTACTAAAGCTTTCTTTATAAGACTATAAAGTCTCTTATAAACACTTAGTTACTAAAGCTACTATTCTAAATACCTAATTATTAAACTTCTAGTATTATAAATACTATTATAATTTAACTTTAAAGTAATAGAAGAATATAAAAGTATAAGGTTTCGAAATTTCTAATTTAGGTATACCTAGGGCCCTATTGTTGTATATAATTAGGGGGCAAAATCTAGTATATATTATATATAACTAAATAGGGCTAAGTGTATTATACAAAGCTCTATTTCGAGTAGTTTAAATAAAGCGAGGCTTATAGAGATAGTGTTATAGCTGAGGTTTATTCTAGCGAAAACTCTACTACTTAAGTATATTATTCCTAATATACTTTTCTAGCCTCGAGGGCTTTACTTATAGGCTAGCTTTTTGAATAATACTGTTAATATTTTATTTATATCTTATAAGAAGCTTTCTATATAACTTTATCGTTTTTATTAAACTTCTATTCCTATAGTAGGAAGAGTAGTACTATATTTAAGTAGTTTAGGTATTTCTTGTTTATTAGGGGGCGTTTTAAGTATAGGGTTTCTAGTATTTTTAATATCTCGAAGTTCTTCTTCTTATTATAATTCTAGGTATTTTGACTAGTCTATCATATTAATTTAAGTAATAAGAATACTAAACTAGTAACTTTAGAGAAGCTTTATAAGGTTATTAGTTATAAAGTTTCCTAAAAGTATATATTTAATCTTAAGGTATTTCTGCTAGGCTTTTTAATATAGCTAGTAGTTATAAAGATCTATATGTTTTAATTTTATATATAATTAAACTATGTTAATTATTATAAAATATATTATTTACTAGTTATTATATTAGATTTAGATAGCTAGGTAAAATTTATATATTTTATTTTTACTAAATATATTTATTATAAGGTTTATTTAAAATATAGTAATAAAATAGCTAGTAAAAATAGTTTCTCAAATAGCCTGAGATAGTATTAAAAGTTCTATTTTAGTTATTAAAATAGTAATAATATTTTATTTATTAGTTTACTATATTATTAGGTTTTTGAAGAGATATATAGTATATATTTAAGAGTTTCTTTAATTATTACTATTATTTGCGAAGCTAGTATTTATAGTAATAATAAGGCTATTAAATAGATTACTAACTTTATAGCTAAATTTGAGGTAGAAGTTCTTTATTTTATTAAGGTATTATATTATTTATTTAGTTTTAATATAGTAGTTATTTAAAGGGTTTTAGTTAAAATATAATAATTAGTTTATTATATAAGTAATATTGGGAGGGGCTGATAGCTCGCTCTCTACTGCGACTATTAGTAGATATGTTACCCCCTAAAGTATAACTTTAGCCCTCCTACCCCCCCCCTATTAACTACTATAGCTAGCCCCTAGTTAATCCGGGGCTGAACCTTTCGCGGCTATAGTAGCTAGTATACCTGCCCCGTGTTAACCTTTTCGTAGATAATAAATAACTAATAACTCCTTCCGTAATAATTTTACGCCCTTATACCTTTATACCTTTATACCTTTATACCCTTACACCTTTATAGCTATATATAATTCAAATATCTCGAGATATTCAATTACTGCTAACTATNTTTTTAATGTCCCCCCACTATAGCTCAACACGCTACGCGAAGCTCTATTTCAAGCAGTTTAAATAAAACGAAGCCTATAGAGATAGCACCACAACTAAGGTTTATTCTAGCAAAAACTCTACTATTTAAGTATATTATTCCTAATATACCCCTCTAGCCTTGAAAGCTTTACCTATAAACTAGCCTTTTAAGTAATACTAGTTAAATACTCTATTTATATCTTATAAGAAACTTTTTTATTACCCTATTACTTTTATTAAACCTCTACCCTTATAATAAAAAGTAGTATTATTTTTAGGTTATTTAGGTACTTCTCATTATTTACTAGGGGATACTTCAGGTATCTTAATACTTCTAATACCCCTAACTTCTTAAACTTCCTCTTCTTACTATAATTTCAGGTAGTTTAAGTAATCTATTATATTAATCTAAGTAATAAAAATAATAAATTAGTAACTTTAAAGAGGTTTCATAAAACTATTAACTATAAAGTTTCCCAAAAATATATATTTAATTCTAAAACATTTCTACTAGGTTTCTTATTATAACTAGTAGTTATAGATATTTATATATTTTAACTTTATATATAATTATACTATTTTGAGTATTATAAAATATATTATTTACTAATTATTATACTAGATTTAGATAGCTAGGCAAAACTTATATACTTTACTTTTATTAAATATATTTATTATAAGGTTTATTTAAAATATAGTTATAAAATAGCTAGTAAAAAAAGCTTCTTAAGTAACTTAAAATAATACTAAAAACTCTATTTTAGTTATTAAAATAGTAATAGTACTTTATTTATTAGCTCGCTATACTATTAAGCTTCTAAAGAAATATATAGTATATACTTATAAGCTTTTTCGATTATTACTATTATCTATAAAACTAGTATCTATAAGAATAATAAAGTTATTAAATAGATATAAGGATATGCCCTATAGCCTATATAGAGAGCTAGGATAGCTAGGAATAGACACAGATCATATAACANATAGATCACATAATATAGTAGCCTTAGGTTACTATAGGATAAAAGCCCTCTTATAGCTACTACTAGTTAGCCTACTAAGTTAAAGTCTTATAATTTATAGAGATTTACTTTTTTACTAAATACTCCTTCCCCTACTAAGCTTTTAGCTATTCCCTTATAATTCTTCAACTTCTATTTCCTAGAGGGGCAGGGCTAGGATTTCAGTAATAGCTCTATTATAACGAATAATCGCTAAATACTTAGCGGAAAATTCGGTATCCTAAGTAATAGTACCCGCCGAAAACTCTACTAAACCTATAACTATAGCTAAATATACAGCCTCCTCTATACTACCTAGACCTATAGTAACTATAGTAGTACTTATATACCTCCTTAAATAATAGTCCTCCTTTATAGAGATAATATTAGCTTAATTATCCAGCAGCGAACACACAGCAACCCCTACACTATTAATTCGCGATAACTATAAAAATTACTCCAGGTTTCCCAGTTACCTATATAGCCTCCTTCATAAAAGTACCACCCTATACAAAATCGAGGATTAGCTAACAGCGATTCAAGATAGTCATATTCTATACCTAGGAGCCTCTATAATACACAAGATTCAGTAAACTATATCTAAACTAGTATATAACCTATAGACCTAGTAGTATAACTACTACTATAACTTACACAACTCTATATAAACCAACTTTACAGTATTTATTCACCATTTATTAACTAACCCAATTCTACAAGAATTACACCTATATAGTATACTTCATACACTTCAACATAAAAACCAGTTCCCACTAAAATTTTACGCCAAATAGTCAACTATTTATAAAGCCCTAAGTACCCCTATAGAAATATCGAGGCCTCATACCTTCGCATTCTTCTATTACTTCAAAGTTAAGCTATAGTAGTATTTATAATACCAGAAATTCGATAACTAAGTACCTAGAATAGTAGCCCTAGCAGCTAAGCACTTGTAGGAGACATTATAGCCTCACGAAAGCTTCAGCAGTACCAGGAGCACTACTACCAAAAAGTCAGCACCCAAACACCATAGGGAAACTAATACTCTAGAAAACCCCCTAACAAAAAAGCTATACCTTAAAAAGCGTAGATACCTTAAAAAGCACCCTAAGAACTACCCCTTATACAAAATACACAACAAATTAAACTATACTATAGCTACTTATTACTGTAACGAATTCTATATATTTACGAAAAGCTAGGCCTAAGCTATAATTTAGCTATAGGGAGTATAAATACTGTTTATTTAGAACTAAGGAGTAAAAGAGAAGTTCTCGTAAAAAGCGTGAAAAATCTACTTAAAAATAATACTAGGGGCCTATTAGTAGCTTACTAATACCTAATTTCTTAAGTATAGTTATTAAGACTTAGGTAAAACTAGAGTTAACTAGCTAAATATAACTTATAATATTACTCCCCTCCTTACTAGTAGTATACTAGGACTATTTTATTAGGGTTTCTATTATAATTATTAATTGGTCTAAAATACGCTTTATATTAATCTAATACCTCTATTTCTTATATTATATCTATTACTTCTTATATAGTATCTATAAATCCTTTCTATTTAATAAAAGCTTATTACTACTACTTTCTATTTATTTAGTACTATTTTACTACTAGTATATCCTTAATTTCTTATTCTATTTTACTATTATTATTAATTATAAGTAATAGTTATATATTAATAACTTCTTAGTTAGGTAAAGGGTTACTAATTACCCTTTAGAGTAGATTAATATAAAACTTAGGGTAAATTATCCCTAGTATATTTAACTTAATAATATATAGTATAATAACTTTTATAACTTTATATTTATAGTATAACTAGTTTAGCTTCTTATTTAGCTATAGTAACTTATAATTTAAGATATTTAACTATACTTTATTACTTACCTAGTATTTATCTACGGGGTATTAGTACTTATTAGTTAAAATTTTACTCTATTACTAGGCTACTATAATCTCGGCTTAGATAAATCCTATAATATCCTTTATTTTTTTAACTAGTAGCTAAGTAGTAGTTTACCCCTTAGATATTATTCTTCTTATATCCTTAATAATAGGTATAGGATTAATATAGTAATTATACTTTATAAAGAATAGTATAGCTTTAATACTTAAGTTATACCTATTCTATAAAGTAAATTATATAGTAAGTAGCAGGTCCCCTTAATTATCCTAGGATTAGTATATATAAACTTATAGTATAGCTTAAATCTCCTAATTCTAATATTCTATTTTTCTATTAGTTTAGGAGTAGTAATTAGTACTAAGTAGTTATATAATTCCTATTAAATAGTAAAACTCCTTCTAGAATTTATTTATTTAGTTTAAACTATAATTATTAATAATAGACTATAATATTTTATAAAACTTATAATAGTAGCTAAGGAACTACTAAATATATACTTTAGCTTCTATAATATCTATCTCCTCGAGTATTACTAAATTACTTAGCTTATTAATAATAACTTAAAAGTATTAACTACCCTTTTTTCTAATTAGTAGGAAACTAATAATAAAATTTATTAATAGATTAGAATATAACTAGTTAAGTACTAGGAGAAGTTTTAAAAAGCCCTTTTTTACTTATTTCTAGATATATATATTACTATAAATATTATAGTTCTATATAAATTTCCTTATAATCTATAACTAGTTTAACTAGAAGAACTTCTTATTTATAATCTTAAGTATACTATTCCTCCCTAAGTAACTAGTAGTAATAGAGTTATATAACTTTTAAATTAACTTTATCCTTAGTTTATTAAAAGAGTTCTCTTTATTATTACTTCTAAGTATTTATATTTTCCCTTGAAATATTAAGTATTTAAAATTATCTAGTTAATATTCAGAGATCTAAACCTTTAAATATAAATTAAAAAAGAAGTTATATTCCTTTTACTAGATAGCTACTTTAGCTTTTTAGAATATTATATCTTTTTCTACTATATAGATCTATAATTCCTTAAGATTAAGTTTTCTATTAAAAACTAGTAATTCCTCTAATTTAATCTTTCTTACTTAAAAATTACTAAATTATATACTATTAAGGATAATTTGAATAATTTATCTTTATAATTTCTTATTATTTTATCTTTTAGGTATATCTTATTTATATTTTAATAAAATATCTAAGACTATTACTTAGGATTCTAAATAATATTTAATATAGAAATCGAATTAAAATAATTCTTCTATTTACTAGTTTTACTTCTTAATAAACTATTATTTCTTTATAAAATACTTAAGATTTTTATAGTTTAAAAATACCTTAAATTACTTAATAGTTAAAAGTTTAATTTTCTAGGCTTATAAGTATATTAATACTACTAGTAATTCTTTATTATAAATTAAGTAGTTATATTCTATAGGGGATAGTTATTAGGAATAGAAAATTACTAGGTAAATTATACTTATACTATTTTCTTAGGTTAGAATTCTTCTTAGTATAAATTTAGAATAATTAATCTCTATAGTAATAATAATTTTAGGGTTAAATATATAGAATATTAGTTTTTCCGCGAAAAAGTATTTAAGTTTAGTAAAAGTAGTTTCCTACTTTATTTTTTACTAAAAAAAGAAATCTTTCTAGGTTAGTTAAATTAATAGTTCTATAATCTTACTATACTTAGGGATAAAGTTTTTATAATAATTATAGAATTTTAAGAAATTTTAAATTTTTTTTATAAACCTAGGGGGGAGCTAGTTCCTAATTATAGCTAACTTAAAAAGTTTATAAGAAATAACTTTCCCTATTATTAGGATAAACTTTATATATTTTATTATTATTACTAAAAACTTATATTTTTTTAGATCTAGAGATAACCTAGTATTAGTAAAGTAATAGAGGATTTTCTATACCTAAACCTTATAATCTTTCTTTAACCTAGTAATATAAATTAGGATATTATTAATATATACTATAATGAAATTATCTAGGAACTTATATAATATCTTATTAATATACTACTAGAATATTACTAGGGCTTTAGTAAATTTAAAAGGGTAAATAATTTACTCGAAAAAGCTATACTAGGTATAAAATACTATTTTTTCCTAGTTTTTATTTTTAATCTATATCTTATAGAAAGCTATAATAATATTAAGCTTTATAAATTAGTAAGTACTAGTAACTTTCTAGAAAGTTTCTAATATAAGAAATAATAGGTATCTATTTTTTTTATAATTATATTTAAAGCTCTATAGTTTATATAAAACTTAATATTTCTATTAGGCTTCTTAATAAAGAAAATAGGTATTCTAATAATTAATCTATTAGTTTTAATAAATCTTTTATTAAGGAGATCTTCTAGTATTTTCTTAAGTATTAGTAGTTTTTGTTATAATATATTATAAAGGGGGCTTTAAAGTAAGGGAAGATTATTCCTATCTTTATTAAGTATTAATAAGATTGTATAATCTAGTAATTTTTTACTAGTAAATACCTAATAAGTGTTCTCTAAATTAAAAAAATCTAAGAACTTTTTAGATATATTTACTTAGATATACTTTTTTAGATTAACTAGGGTTTTTAGTATTAAAGTTTTCTTAATATCTTTAAAGTTAATAAATATTACTTAGTAAGCTTCTAGTACTAAGCCTCATGTCCTAGTAATCCTCTAATATATAATTAAAAAAGAATTTATATTTAAAAAATATACTAACTAAACCTCTTGAATCCTAGTAGGTTCTTCTTAGTATTCTAGGTATACTATAACTTTTCTTTTATTATATTTTATCTACTAAGTACTAGTATTATATATGATATAATTATTTTCTATCTAAAATTACCCGAAATATAACTTTAATAATAGCTTTTTTATAATATAAGTATAGATTTCTTATATATATTTTCTTATTTCTAAAGATAATTCAGTAACTTTTAGCGTATTATTAGGAGATAATCTATCCTTAATATAACCCCTTATTTTCCTCTTTATTATATTAATAAATAGTAGGCGTAACTCTTTTATAAAAGATATATTAATAATAGTATAAATATTATAACTAATATCTACTAAAATACTAATAGTATAGTTTCTATTAATTCTTATCTAGATAATAGCTAACTACTTATTATTTTCCTATTTCTACTATCTTTTCTATTCCTAAGATTCTACTTTTATAAGCTTTAATACTTAACTTTATATTAGAGTTACTTTTTTCCTATATCTTTTTCTTTACTAGGAAAAGAACTAGTATTATCTTCTAAATCTTTTAGTTTCTAGGGTTCTATTTTAGTAACTTTAATCTTTTTTTTCTTCTTTGTTATATTAGTATTAGTATAGTTCCTAGTAATATAGCTTTTTTTATAATAGTTATAGTACTTATATGTATTCTTCTATAGTAGAAAAGTCTTTTTAGTAGAGTTTATGGAACTAGAAAACCTATAGTAGTAATACTACTTATATATAGCCCTAATTATTATTATATCTCTATCCTAATCCTTTAATATAAGAAGATAAATAACTAAGGCTTACTAGGTTAGTAATACTTTTATATATTCTATCTTCTAAGTAATATCCTATATTTTTAAAAACTACTAATTATAAATAATAGGGAATTTAATTATAATAAAGAGTTCTTTTAAGTAGGGGACTAGTATAATTTCTAGTAAAGAAATCTAAATTATATTAAACTAATTATAATTTCTAGTATTTATAAAGATTTTCTCGAATGATAGGAAAAAAGTAGTAAATTTCTTAGTATTTTTCTAGTAGAAAGACTATAGCTAGGTAATAATTTAGGATTAGATATTAGGATCTAGGTAAATATAATCTAAGTATACTATAAAATCTTAGGGATCCTAGTTTCCCCCTAGTTTTTTAGTTATAAAGAAAATCTCTATTATTTACTAGACTTTAGAATTTAAGTAAGAGTAAATTAAGTATTATTTCTATTTATCTATCTCGAAGAAATCCTAATTAATTTTTAATTTTCTTTTTATCTAATAAGTTTAAATATTAAATTCTTTTCTTTTACCTAAGAATTTATTAAGGAAAGGGAAAAGTTTCTTTTTAGGGGTAAAAACTATATAAATAGATTCTAGGGGGGTAATAGTAGTATTAGAGGAAAGTTCTAATTCTTTCTCTACTAACCTAGTAATTAGTACTATAATCTTCTTATAAAGTAAAGTAATAGTTATATTTAAATATTAATATAGTAACTCTTCTATAGTACTATTAGCTATAAAGGTTTTTTAGAAAGTATTAGTTCCTTTTATCTTATAATAATAATTAGCTTTAATACTTAGTTATAAATCTTTATTAAAAACTACGTTTTACTAATAATATCTCGGGGATTATAGCTAGTAAAAAATAGTATTTTACCCTAGTCTTTCTATTCAATAAAAAATTATACTTAATTTAATATCTCTTATATTTAGGAATAGTATTTTACTAATTAGTATTTCTTCTTAATTAGTAAAGAGTTATATTTAACTTAGTATTACTTATATAGGGGATAAATCTAAGTTTTAAATATATAAGAAGTTAGGCCTAAACTATAATTCAGCTATAGGGAGTATAAATACTATTTATTTAGAACTAAAGAATAAAAGAGAAATTCTCGCGAAAAGCGTAAAAAGTCTACTTAAAAGTAGTACTAGGGGCCTACTAGTAGCCTACTAGTACTTAACTTCTAAGGTATAGTTATCAGGACTCGAGCAGAGCCGGAATTAACCAGCTAAGCATAGCCCGTAATAATATTCTACTAGAGACCAGGCTACCCTACAAAAGTTTACCATAAACGCCTCGCTACTAAAAACTCGCCGAAAAATCCCCAGAACCATACAAAACCTAAGGCTACATAGCATAGAAAAAATACCCTAGAGAACAAGTAACCTATAAAGGCTTACTACAAGTACCTCGCCAAAGACTTGCTAAAGGTCCCTAGAACTAAGTAGAGCCTAAGGCTATACAACATAGTAAAAGCACCTTATAAAAGTTTACTACAAACACCTCACTAAAAACTCGAGAAATCCCCAGAGCTATATAAAGCCTAGGGCAACACAAGGGGGCCTAGAAAAGCCTACCAGCAAACATTCGCCGATACCTCGGGGGCCTAATCAGCCATGAAAAGCCTTAGATACCTAATCAGCATTTAGGAAGCCCTACAGAGAGCATCACTAATACAGGAAAGGGTCAGACACCCTAGGTTTAGCCCTAAAAATCCCAGTTAATACACCAAAGCCTCGCTAATAAGCGGGAGACCTCATAAGTTAATATACCTACAGGAAACACTATTAGCTTAATACAGTAACAGGAGCCTCACATATTAATACACATATAGGATAAAAACCTTTATACGTTAATATACGTATAGGATAACCTTTATATATTTATACATATATAAGATAAACAACCCCTATACGTTCATATACATATACAACCCTTATACGTTAATATACGTATAGGAGGAACCTTTTCATTCACGCAATCACCAAACAATCAACAAACAGCTAGCAAAATCATTTTAAGTAGCTATATAGCATTTATAAGCCTTAGGGCCTAAGGCCTATAGAAGGGGGGATAGTTATAAAGATATACCCTATAGCTTATATAGAGAGCCGGGATAGCTAGGA
>RYZW01000484.1:6817-23171 GCA_004367215.1 Colletotrichum trifolii
TAGGGGTATAATTATCTATAATAATAAGTAATTTCATTACTATTTTAACTAGTTATAAGCTAGTATTAGCATGAATACTATTATCGGGTAAAGTTTATAGATAAATCTTTATATAGGGTAAAGAGCTTAGATACCATTCCAGGTATAGAGCAAAAGTAACTAAATCTTTATTAATCTAGTATATTTTATAGAGCTTATAATACTTATATAATTACTTTAATATTATAATATTAATTATTAGATGTTTCTCTTTAATAGTACTAAGTTTTATAAAATATTTATAGAGTAAATATAAGTTAGTATATATAATAGTTAAGAGATAAAAAAAGTTTTAGTATTTAAGGATTTTCTTAAGTATTATAGTAATAGTATAGGTAAAGTTTATACTAGTTACTATAATATAAATCTCTGAAGTAAGTATATTCCTAGTAATTCTTTTATTTTTAGTAGAGGAATAGTATATAAAGTTACTATAGAAGTTAAATTAGTTATTACTAGTTACTATTTCTTAGTTTAGGATTATTATGAATTTGAGTTAAGATCAGAGGTTAGTATTATTAGTAAATAAGCTGTTGATAAAAGTATAGAAGTATATTTTTAAGAAATTAAGTAGTATAAAGTTAAAGCTATACCTAAAATACTTGATTTATTACTTAAAATACTTATTAAGAATAGTAGTATTATTAGTAGAGGGTTATTATTCTTATATAGTATATAAAAAGCTAAATAATATTTTAGGTTAGTATATTAAAATGAAGTATATTTTATGTATATATTATTTTATATATACTTTCTTAAGTACTTTAGGTATAATATATATATTGAGGAGTACTTGTTTTCATTTTTAGTGTTTTTAGTATAAGTAGAGGGTATTACTATTGAAACTTAAAATATTTCTATTAAATATCAGAAAGATAGTTTCTATAAGAGTAATCTCTAGCTTTATTTAAAATAAAGCTTTTTAGAGTGTTTTATTTTTATAGTATAAAAAAGTAGTATTAGAGAAACTAAGGGTATTATTAGTTTATATGTTTATAAAGCTAAGATTATTATTAGTATAGTATAAGATAAGGAAGTATAAGTTATATATTAATATTTCTATTTATAACTATCTTTCATAATACTTAGAATTAGTTACTCATTAGTAGGTACTAGTTTCAGTAAAGTTAAATAATAGTTTTATAATAATTATTATAGAGCTTAGAAAATATTATTTTTTGAAATAGGATAGTAAGTTAGTTATAATATGTTTCATAAGCTCTATTTTAGCTTAAGTATAAGTTTAAGTAATATCTCAAAACTATAGTATTATATCTTTATACTAGAAGAAAGCTAGGGTTATAATTAAGATTAACTATTAGTTATTCTATTAGATTATTAATAATTATATTAATATTTTATAAACTTATTATTATCTCTAAAACCTTCAATTACGAAATATAACTTCTTATATACTTTATTTATATCCTTATTCTTAATCTTATTAATAATATGTAACTTAAAATACTTATAACCCTTATAGAAAATAGGGTTAAATTTAACAACTTTAATAATACTATTAGTAGTAATATTTTTAATTTCTTTAATTAAGTTTTTAAACAGTAGACCTAGTATTATAAGAATACTTTTTTTATAAAAAGTAAAACAAAAGCTATATCTAACTATTCTTTAGCTATAAAGTATACTATAAAATAAAGTTTATAATTAAATTTCTGAGCTAGAGTAATAATATAATAAAGCTAGGCCTGTGAATAGCTAAAGGTATATACCACAGGTAAGCTTATAGTAATCCCAAGCATAAATAGGGCAGTTCGTAGTATATAAGTAAAAGAATCAACTTCTCTTCTTCTAATATTTCAGGACCTACTATTCAGTATTACTTTAATTCTTAGATCATAGATCTACGAATATATTATTCTTTTTATAAAATATTCTTTGAATATTTTCTGTTTATTTTGCCTTTTCTATGAAATCACGTATATATAGTATATATAAAGCTTTTTTAAAGTATTATAATTAGGAGTAATTAGCTAGTTTTAGTTAATTAAACTTTTTTAGTTATGACTTATTTTAATAGTACCTAGAAGTAGATTATTCTACTCTTAGTCCTTATAAACTAGGATAAAGAAATACTTCTCTACTCTTTTAATAAAAAGGTTAATATAATACATAGTAAAAGTATAATATATTATCCTACTCTTTACGAAAATAGATAAATAAATTTAAAAAATAATAAGCTTTACTACGAAATTAGTTCGTAGACCTATATAAGTATTAAGAAAAATAAGTAATAGCTGTATTTATACTTTTAGATAAATAGATAGTCAGAAACCTAGAAAACTAACTTAAACTAGCATTTATATACCGTTATCTAAAGGAACTTTTACTTATATAGCCTTATCTAACAAACTAGCACAACTGAATATTATAAAGTCAGTTTTAATAGGTTATTTATAAACTAAATATATAATTAAGTAAAGTATTTCCGCTTGAAAACTCCTTTAAAATAAAGCAGTAAAATAATTACTATACTAGAATAAAGTAAAAACAATAAAATAGAAAGATAAATCATAAAAATAGATTTACTAAATTAACAAGTATAGCAGGATTAACCTATTTATCTAGAACACAAAAATAAACGAATAGATACTTTAGATACTTCTTTAAAGAAAATATAACTCTTAAGGAAAATAATATATAAAATAGTTATACATAATACTTTAAATACCCCTTTAAAGGAAGTATAGCTTTTAGGGAAAGCAATATATAAAATAGTTATATATATAACTTTAAATACTTCTAATTTTGGAAAAGATAGATAATATTAAAATATCCATAAATTAACTAATCTATTAATATTTCAGAGAAGCTTTAAAGGAATAATACATAGAATTAAATCGAATATAATACAACAAAAATAAAATAAATAGAAAACTTACTCTTTCGCCTACTACTCTTATTAATAATAAATAATTAGAAAAAACATTTTTATTACCTATTATAATAATAATGACTTTACTTAGATAATAAAAAAGCTCAGAATAAAGATAATATTTATACTAAACTTAGCATAGAAACCTCTTTCTTAGTTCTAATTACTTCTTTATTTGTAGACTTTATATTTAAAAACATTTAACTATAAACCTTAGATACTTCTAAGGATTTAAGTAATACCCTTTTAAATTACTCTCCTAGAAATAATTCTACTACTAATATTCCAGGACTATAAACTAAAGCTTTATTAAAATATATTAATATATCTATGAATATTACTATACCTTTATTAATAAATTATACCTTAATAATAACTAATTATTTAATACTAGTAAAAATACTCTAAACTTAGCTTTCTATAACTACTATATTTCTTGTATCTCAAAAAGCTCCTAAGTTTTTTTGTAATAATATCTCTTATTTCCTAAATAAATACAAATCCCTTACTAACCTATCCTATAAATCTAAGCTTAATATAATTAAAGAAATCTATATATATTATATTCTATAACTTAAGAAAACTATATTATCTATTATAGCTATTAAAGTAACCTAGACTAAAACTAAAGAAATCCTTTTTACTATATATAATCTTATAGATTTAACTACTAATCGAAACTTAAATAAAAGACTTAGAACTTTTATTCTAAGGAATTCTCCAAAAGAAAATAATCTTATAGAGATTACTTTTCTCTTAACTATAATTAATAACCTCTAGACCTATACTACTAATAGAAAAGACTCTAAATTCCCTAATTAAGAATTAATATATATTACTATATATAGAATATTTCCTAGAATACTAGAAGAAATAACCTATAACTTTTACTACAAAATTCATATATTTATTAATACTAACTAGAGAGCTTTTAAAGCTACTTTCATATAATAGGAAAAAGATTAAATTTTAATAAAATAATTTATAGGATAGCTAAAAGCCGTAACTTTTAAAACACTCTTTCTTAAAAGAATAAGAGTAATTTTAATAAAACCAAAAATAACTTGAGTTATAAAAAAAGCAAAAGTACTCTAAAGAAATATTATTCTAAAACCTAAAAAGCTAGTAGATATTCTTAAAAAGTTTTAAGTTGATAGTAGTAATTTCTCTATAGAAAATTGAATATCTATAATCTATAATAATATTAAAAAATAGAATAAAATAATAGCTTATACCGAGACCTATACTATATCAATTAAACCTAGATTAACTGATTACTCTTATATAACTAATTCACAAACCTAATAAAAGAATAGCTTTACGAGACCTATATATAAATTAAATAAAACTTATAATAGCCGAACTCTTCTATTTATATAAACTTATCCCTAGTACTTATATATAGATAATTATAGTTATTAGTAGTATGGATAGCTAGGATACTATATAGTATCTTATAATATATTAATCACTTACTAGACCTATAGTATTTACTTTTATACTAAAAATATCTATTATATTAACTACTAGAAAAACAACATAATAATAATAAAAAAGAGTATTATTAATAAAAGATATAAGAAGAAATAAGAAAACACTAAAACTATTTTTTAATATATCACCTAGAGACTTTAGATTTTCCCAGAAAGAAACTAAGGAAACTAAAAGCCTTAGACTATAAATTTCCCCTAATTCTCAACGGATTTTTTAAAACTATAAGAAATATCAAGTAACTATTAATAAAATAAGTAAGAAATTTACTAAATAATAATAATAATACTAAAAATAAGTAGAAGAGGTTTATACGATATTTAATATTATAATTTCAAACCCTATTCAAATTACTACTCTAAAAAACAATACGAAGATAACTACTAAAAACATTACTATAGTAGATAGATTAATATATAATTCTACGAGATTTATACTATATAACTATTATAAATCTTAGAGGGAATTATTCATAAACCTATATAATAAAAACCACTTTCTAGCTTAACTAGAACCAAAGGTTATTAAACTAAACTAAGATAATAATAAGTTTATACTACTAGTTAACCTAATTCCTTAAGAAACAGTTACTCCTAAATAAAAATCTAGTTAACTAGCTTTTACTATAATATAGATAAATACTAAAACCTAAATACCAACTTACTATATTTATTTCAAAAACATTGGAAAATAAATTTCAATTCCTAAAGACTTTCTTTAGAAAACCTAACTTATATATACTTAAATTAACTATAAATATACCTGATTAGTTATTAAAGATTACTAGAATAATTAATAAATAAGAGAAATATATATTATAATAGAAGAGAAATTCATAGATATATTTAATAAAATAAGGGATTAAGAATAGAAATTCAAGCTTTGATCAATAAATAGAACTAATAACACATTACGAAACAATTAATAATACAATCTAATAGTAAGTAGAAAACGGATTTAATAATACTACCTAATTCGCAAATATAAATAATACTAGTTATATAGGTCAACAATATAGATATTAAAATTATAAGTACTATAATAAAATGCACTAATACTAAGGAGAATACTATTACTAGTTTTACTACAATTCATAACTTTATTAAAACCTATTTCTAGATCAATTTTTAATTCGCAAACCTAAAAAACCTAAAACTCCGGGGAATTATTAATACTAACTCAGCAATTAATCTTATCACTAAAAACTACATCTAGAAAGCAAATCTATTTAGTAGAGTAATACTTATATATTTAGAATTATAAAGTATTATAAATATTAGATAAACTATAGACTTCTATAGAATAATAATAGTAGACAATATCTATATTAAAAATATTATATCCTCAATATTAGATTCTTTATTATACCTAAAAAGATAGTTATAAAAGACTTAGTCCTAGAAATACTATTTATTATCAAGACTCAAATAATACTTTAATATATACCTAACCAAATTATTAATTAGATCTGATCTAAGAATATTTATTTAAATATCTCTTTATTTATTTATATATATAATTTAACTATAAAGTTCTAAGATATTATACTAGACTTAAGACATTTTGACTATATTTAATACATATATTTTCTTCTTTCTTCTATGGGAAAGGGAAACTAAGAACTACTGTTAAAAACCACAAGATAATAACTGGCAAATAAGATATAGAAGAAGAAAACGAGTATAAAAAAACTGATATAGTATACCTGAATTTTCAAGAAATACTAATAATACCAAACTTGAATAAACTAAAAAATATAGAAGAATTAATAGATAATAACAAAGAAATAATTATAATAGTAAACAAGACTAATAAAGAATTTAAAGTAATTTTAGAAATTTCGATTTAAAAAGCTATTAAACTAAAAATTAAAGAGACTTATAGTATTATTACTTCCATAGGAAAATATAACTTAGAATATTTATCCTATAAAAAATAATACTTTCACAGTCTTCCTAGACCTATATAATATAAACAGAAAGCTTATATCAGAGATTTTAAGAAATAAAAGAAATCTTACTATAAACAATAAGATATTATGGAAACAATAGATACTATTTTTAAAAAGAAAAAGAGTACATAAAAAACCATAATAATAGATCTTTAGAATAGATTAATAGAAAACGTTAACACTATATATAAAACAAGAAATAAGAAAGTTTAGCTAGTAGATAACATACTATTAAACAGGTTAATACTAGAAAGAAACCTAGAATAGAAACTAAAAGCATAAGAGGAAGCGAAGAAAAATATTACTAATAACTTCAAAACTCGATTCGCAGATATAATTATACTAAAACTCTCAAACCTAACTCTAAAGAAACGTTTAATACTAGAGTAATTAAACCCTATTTAAAATAAACTAAATTATTTATATACTTTAGAAAAGGAATTACTAGTAGAAATACTAAAAATAAAGGAAAACGTACTAGGATAAGACTTTAGTTACTATAGAAAAATCTTAAGTTCTATTATATTTTTATAAATAATCAAAACTATCCCTTATAAAATATAATAAGCTAGGTTAATCATTATCCTGAAAAACCAAATAAATGACATTCTTAAAACTCTAAAAATATATATTCAGAACGGTATACTAGAATATAGCTATATAGTTTATAGAAACCCCTTTTTTAGTATCGAAGAGAAATAATGAAATATAACTTATTAATTTAGTAATAAAGATTAACGTAGTTACTATCTGAGATATAGAACTCCCTCTAGGAATATATAAATTTTTAGAAGATTTCAATATATATAAACTATTATTACTATTAAATATCTTTTCAGGATATAACTAAATTCCCTTAAACCTAAAAAATGAAGATTTAATAATATTTATAACTCTACTTAAACTTTTATAATATTATATTCTTCTTATAAGTAATACTAATTAATTACATAGTTTATATAAATTATAATCAAGATTCTTTATAACTTGATTCCGCACTACTACAAAGCTTTCCTAGATAGTATTATAATCAAAAAACTAATAATGACTTATAATAAAAAACAACCCATAATATCATAGTATTCACAAATATATTCTAGAATGTATTTAGAATATTGATAGAGTTTTAATAAATATTGAACCCGCTAACTATATAATTTTAATTATAAAATCTTAGTAAACATAATAAATTTCTTGAATAATAAAATATATCTATAGAACTTATAAGAAATATCTAGAAAGGTCTACAATTATAAAAATTAAAAAGTAAAAGTATTATAATAATATATCTAAAATCAGGTTATTTCTTGGGATTATAGTATTTTATTAAGAATAAGTTTAGGATTATTCCGCTATAATAAAACTACTTAATAATCTACTAAAGAAAACTTTTCTTTTCTAATAAGAATAAGAGTAGATTACTACTATAAAACAACTTAAAAATAAGTTTTATAGCTTACTAGTTCTATTTTCAATTAATTATGACTTTATAAGTAGCTAGATCTACCTAATAGTTAATACTAGTAACACTAGTTAAGAAACTATTCTTAAATAATTTATCAAATAGAAACAAGCTATTACTTAATTTACAAATAATTTATTTATAGGTATAGAACTTAATTATAATACTAATAAAAAAAAGCTTTAAACTATATTAAAAGCTCTAAAATACTTATAAAACTACCTCTATAAATAATACTTCTTTTTAGAGACTAATATAAAAACTGTTATTATATAACTTAATAATACTACTTCTAATTTACTAGAAATACTAGTAATTTATTAGATATCCTAAATCAAGATATTCAACTTTAAAACTAAATATATTAGTAAAATAACTAATTTAGCTACTAATAAACTTTTACGAAAACTATCTAGACTATCTAACTAAAATAATAAGTAAAGAGAAAGTAATATAGATAACTAGATTAATATATAGATCTTCTTTATAGATATAACTACTAGAAGTTTTTTCTAAAAAATATATATTATAGGAAATAATTAATAAATCGAGGAAATACTCGAGATAGAAACTTTAATAAATAGAATAAAGTAGATTAATAAAGCTTTATCCCTCCCTTCCATAATATTAGACTATTTCTAAACCTAGTTCAAAGAAATAAAATAAATCGCTTATTATTAAGTAATACTAAAAAAACCTCTAAGAATTAACTTTAATTACTTTAGAGCTTTTGAATAGAAAGCTTTAACTTTTCAACTACAAGATAAACTATTATTTACCTAACTAATACTATTTCATATAATTCTAAGATACGTTATTAATAATGAAGAAACTAGGAAAAAGCTAATATTGATAGTATATAATAAGAATAGATATCAAGGAAGAGAACTAATTTATAAAACATTAGCTAATTAGTATTATTAATTTAATATATATAAAAAACTAAAAGAAGTAATTAAGTATTACTTAGATTACTAGAAATAAAGAATATATAGAATAAGAAACTTTTATAGATTTACTACTCTTTAAAAACTACCTTTTAACTATATCTACTTAGATATTTAGAAAATAGGAAAATAGTATTTTATTAAAGCTAGAGATATATTTATAAGCTAACTAGAAGCTTAGTAGTTTCTAAAACTAATCTCGAAAACAATTATAAAGTTTTTATAAGAAAGAATTATCACGTATTATAGTTTCTGTAATATTCTTATTATAAATAGAAAACCTAAGAATAAGAAGCTTATTATTAAATTCAATAAATAATATAAACTGAAGTATAAAATTACTTTAGCTTATAACTTATAAGCTAATAGAGTTATTAAAATCAGATATCAACCTATTACTTATATATTATTAATATAGCTTTGAAATAATAATACTAAAAGCCCTAAGCCCTTTCTACTTATAACCTTATTTGTAAATTAAATAATAATATAAATATTAATAGGATTTATATTTTCCTACTTAAAATATAGATATAAAACAATTATACTAATTAAGATACTTATACTAACATAGAAAGTATTAGACTTGGTATCAATAAAAATACCTAAAGATGAGTTAAATATAAGGATCTATACTTTTATATAATTAAATAAGGATAGGGAAATAACTATAGTAATAATTACAGATTAATATAAGAAAACAACAAAGAGTTTTAATAAATAAGGGGAATACCTTATAGGATAAATAACTAGAACCTAGTAATTTAGTTCTAATTTATAATATTAAAAGAATAATTAATGGATTTTCTAATAAACAACTCAAATATTAATAAATAAGCCTTTTTCTGATTTATTTATAAATACTAGACTCTTTATTGTATTAACTAGAAACCCTATATAAAAAAGAAACTACTCAAATAATATTTAGAAGAAATAAGTTATAGAAATTTATATAAGTACCTAAAAGGTATTAGGAACCTATAGATCTAGATATTTACAGATCTAATCTAGAAAAAGAATTATCTAAGGTCTTCTTAGCCTAGGGAAAACCTATAAGAGATAATAATAAAGAGGAAGAAGAAGAAAAGAAACCTATAGTCCCTAGAAAGACTAATAATAATATTTTAGATAAACTAACTACTTAATAAAAAAATACTTCCTAAATATCAAATATATAATAAAGAAAATACTATAGGATCCCAAATCTAAGATTTAAATTCTAGCAATAGCCGTATTATTAAACACTTAATACTAAAATATAATAATTTAACTAAGATAAGTATAATATTTATTTATTTAGAAATAAATTCACAGACCTATCATTTAGTCATCATATTTATTTAAATAATTATTTCTTTTGCTTTTCTAAATATTTATTTTATTTCTCTTCTTTTTATAAATATAAATTTAAAGAAGTTTTTAGTTAGTAAAATATAGTCTATAACCTTAAAGAAGAAGAATACTTTACGTATAGAAAAGACTTATTAACTAAAAGAAAAAAGACAAAAAACAATAAATATAATATATACTTATAAATACCTTTCCTTATTTCATTATTTCTTACTTTTTATTATTCTCTTTATTATTTCTCTATTATTTATAATAACTCGGTCATATTTATAGATATACTAAATAATAACTACCTTATTTGTATTAATAAACCTAATTCTATAAATATAAAAACTAATAATCCCTAGTTTATAAGAAAATATTACTCCTAAATCTAAAAGTTATACTTCTTAATAAAGAAAAGAGTACTAAATATAATAAGTAGATTACATATAAAAGAATAAGCTAAAAAAGCAAAAAACGTATCAGGAACTTAAAGATCTTTCTTTTACTAAAATAAATCTATTTTGTATTACTACTTGAAAAGAATATATTAGTAATATTAATAATAACTTTCTCGAATTCCTAAAGAATCTTAGATTTAGGAATAAGGAAACTATTATACTTACTACTAAGATAATATATCTTATTTATATAACAAAAACTAAAACTAAATCTTTTATAAACTACTTTGTAGTTTAAAGAATAAGTATTCTAAATTTTATAGAAGAAATAGTTAGTATAAAAGCTACTAAGTAATAAAATATACTTGGAATATAGATTATAGACCTAGGAACTAGTCTTCTTACTATAAGTTATATGAGTATATTCTTTATAATAGTTATAAAAGATAGTATTTTAACTACTATACTTTTAAATAAAACAACTATAGATAATAGCTAAGTACTAAAATAACTTATAAACCTAGGTATTAGACTAGTAAATAATACTACTATAGATAAAGATTTATTAATAAAATATAAATATACTTCAAATATGCTCCTAAACAAATTTATAATTATAAAATCTTATAATAACTTACTAGAAATTCACCTATATCTATATAAGAAGCTTGAAACTATATATCTAATAAATAAAACTTATTCTAAAGTATTTATTCTAATATATCTTAAATCTAAAGAATATAAAACTAATAAGAATTTTAAGAAATATCCTAATTAAAATACTTAATATAAAATAAGAAGAAAGATATATACTACAAACTTAGAAGGATTAATAAAGACCTAGTAGAGTATATTATTAATAGTTTCCTGAGAAATATAGAAATTTAAATTATAGATTAAGAAGATTTTATAAGATTTATTAAGGAATCGTATTTTTAAAGTATTAGTTATTTTACTAGAGAAAAAATAATTAAATTATAATATAATAACAAGGTAATTCGAAGATAGAAATAAGTAATAAGAAGAGTTAAAGTATATTTAATAAGGAAAAAGACTAACTAACTTAGGGGAAGAAACTTTTTTCATATATCTTTTAATATTAATAAGAAGTTTTTTATCTAAATAATATTACTATTTACTTATTATACATAATAAGAATAGTAATTTACTCTTTCTTAGATCTATAGTAACTAGCATTTACTTTTTATAGGTTTATAGTTATAAAAACAGGTATTTTATCCTGAGGAATAGATCTTAGAACTTCTCTATATATATATATATATATTATATATCAAATCTAGGACTTTAAAGGATCTATAACTCTATACCTTTTCTTTATCATTAATTTAATATTATAACTTAGCTCTATAAATTACTTCTTTATAATATTTAACTTATGAAAAATCTATTTTCCCCAAAATAATTTATGAAAAGATTACCTATTATAAATATTAAACTAACTTTAGTAACAATTATTCATAACCTCTATAACCCTAAATAAGTAAATGAACTTATAATAAAATACTTTATTTTATTTACTTCTCTAGTCTTTAATTTCTAACTATTAGAAATTCCTAAAATACTATAAAACAGTTAATTCTATAAATAATACCTAAATAGTAATAACTAAATCCTATACTTAGAAGTAAGAGTTTAGAATAACTAGCCTCAAAGTCTCTAACTACATATTAAATTTAACTAATCCTAGTTTCCCTTATAAATATTAATTAGAAATATAATAATAAAAGAACTACTACTTAATATATTTCAAAAAATAATTAATAGACTAACTTTCCTAGTATTATAAAGTTTCCTAGATATTTATATCCTAGTATTATATAACTTATTAAGTTTTATCAAGTATAGAAGATTACTAAATAGAAATAAATAGATTATAAATTACTAATAGATATCTTAAGAATATACTAAACTATACAACTTCTATATTTTGTTAGTATCAGATAAAAACTATAAACAGAATACTTAGTACTATAAAGAAATATTAAAATATAACTAGTTCTAAATTATTATAGTATACTATAATATAAAAAAGTAAAGTTTAGATATATCTTATTATTAATCAAGACAAAAAATAAACTTAGTATTAAAATAATTAATAATATAATAGTAATAAAGAATCGTATTATAGAATAGTAATAATACTTATAGACCTAACTATATTAAAGGAATTTTAAATCTCTTTTTAACTAATTATCTAGTAAACGTATATAATATATACTTAGAAATATTTACTTATCTATCTTTATAATATTTAATTAGGTAAAAATTATACTTAATACTAAATAAATTCCTAAAAAACGTATAAACTATAAAGCTATAGAAACTACTTAGAAGTTACATTTTACTTGCGAATTTTATTTAGATATACTAGCTAGAGAAACCTTTGATAGCTAAATAACGTAATTTGTTTAAATAATTCTAAAACTATAAAAATAATAATAAGATAAATACTATAACTTACTAGAAGAGAATATAAGTTAACTATAAAAGGTTCTTAGGTATAAAATATATAGAACTTAAGAGACTAAAAATATTACTAGGTATAAATAATAATATCTCTATATTCTTGCTAGGAAACTTAGAATTCTTTCTAGTTATAAATATAACTCGTTTATAAACTTTATAAATTATTATTCTTTTATCTTTACTCTTAGTTATAATTCCCGCTTAATATAGTGGTTTAACGTCTAGCTAGCTTTTACTGTTTTATAGTAAGACTAATAGGTTCGAATCCTGTAGCGAGCAAGCGTAACTAGTAGTTACGTGCCTTCTAATTACGTAAACTATATAGTAACTACTACTAACTATTACTAGTTCTTACTAATAGCTATTAATAGTTAGCGACTATTAATAGCTAGTAGTAAGTACTACTAGCTAGCTAGCTAGTATCTAGTATTATATAACTATAATCCTTAAAGAGTAACGATAACGGATATAAGCCTTTCCTTTTCCTTTATAATATACCTTCTACATTTATTAGCAATTATATCAACTAACTATATTTACTACTTAAGGTTTTCTCTGTTTAAATAGTTCCTTAGAACTAGTAGTATTTATAAGGTTTAATATACCGGGTATAGCTTCCTTTAAAACGTCCCGAGAGGTATATAACTTTAAATAGATCAGAGACCTTTAATATAACTATATATTCCTAGTTATAAAAGAAATAAATATCTAGAATACTACTACTTAATAGTAACTTATATAAGACTTAGCTTAGAAGCTTTCCTATATCCTAGTTAGTAGTTACTAAAATAGAAATTTAGATTATTATAACTCTTTATATTATTACTTTAACTCTTATAGACTTATATAAAAAGAACCTTAATTTATAAAAGCTAATCTACCTAGAATTAGTTTTCCTTTTTTTGAGTATAGTAGAAAACCTATTTTAAACTAGTAAAAACTATTTTCTACTATTAATTAATATAAAAATAAACAAACCTTAGTAAATTACTTTATTAATTATTATAAGGAAAACCTAGATCTCTTAAAACTAAATCTAGAATAATAATAAATAGAAATTAAAGATCATATAATACTCTATAATACTCAAAGTATACTTTTACTAAAAAATATACTAGATAGCTTTAAACTTACTTCTTTATTTAAGATAAATCTATAAATAAAACTAGCTAACTTCTTTAGTATCTCTAATAATAGTCCTTAGAATACTTAAGAAATAATACCTATTAATATTAAAACTTATCAAATAAGATAAACTTTTTCTTAAATAGAGAATAGCTCTATACTACTAATATTATAGTTTTCCTATACTATTATAACAAGAACTATTAAATTAACCTTATAATAAACTAACTAAATAACTATATATATTACTCGAATTCCTCATAGAAAAAGTCTAGTAATAATAACTTTATTAAGAAAATCAATAATTTCTAAGAGTTTTATAGAAAAGCTAGTATATCTAAAAATATACTTTACCTCTCACGAGCCAATCCCTATATAGTTTTTATAGAGTAATAATAAGATAAGTACTTATATAATTTAAGAATTATTAAATAGTCTAAAGTTTTTATCTATAATAAAATCTTAGATATTTAAGAAAACCCTTCATATATATAAGACTACTATCATAGTAACTTTAAAGTTAGCCTTTTTATTTATAAATAGTAATTATAGATTAGTAAAATACTAAGATTTTATTAATCTAATTTTAATAACTTTCTATCCTATCTAATTACTATAAAATAGTATTATTAAAATTATAATTATTACCTACTACTAGACTTTATACTAATTAATCCTTATTAATATAATTAGGATTTATAAATCTATATATTAAACAAAAAAGTAACCAGGTTACTTCTAGCTTCTATAAAGTAAGTATAAATAGATATTACTTAGAAAACTCCTAAATATAAAACCCTAAAACCTAAAACTCCTAAGCTATAAATAACTCTACAATAATGATAAACTCAATATAAAGTGATTAGTAGACCTAAAATCCTGAATAATACTAGCTAGTAGTATAGTAAAAAGCTAAAATATTAAGAAATTGTAAAATAATCTTTAAAAATACCTAAATTACTTACTAATTAAGTAATATTAGTAATTATCCCTATAGGTTATACTTTACCCTTATAACCTAATTATTTCTTTAAATTAGATTTTATAGCTATGATAATATACTTAAAAGATTAATTTATTAATTAGTAAATAGATTAGTCGTAGTAGACTTCGTAAAGGATTCCTTATAAGTCTACTAATTATACCTTTTTATACTTAACTATATAAGCAAAATAGTTTTACTTTATTCAAGGACTCGAATAAGATTGATAATAAGTTAATTATAATAATTAATAGTACCTCGAGAGCTATTATACTTAAGAGGACTTTTAGTAATTATTATATCTTCACTAGAGAGAATTTCGATATTATAGATAAAATATTAGACTTATCTTATAAGAACTTTAAATAAACTTAAGGGGAAAATTATAATAAAGTTAGGCCTATGAATAGTTAGAGGTATATATTATAAGTAAGTTTATAGTAATTTTAAGTATAAATAAAGGGGTTTATAGTATATAAGTAAAAGAATTAATTTCTCTTCTTCTAATATTTTAGGACTTCTTATTTAGATCACTTTAATTCTTAGATTATAGATCTGTAAATATATTACTCTTTTTATAAAATATGTTTCGAATACTTTCTGTTTATTTTTGCCCTTTCTACGAAATTACGTATATATAGTATATATGAAGTTTTTTCTAAAGTGTTATAGCTGGGAGTAGTTAGCTAGTTTTAGTCAGTTAGGCTTTTTTAGCTATAGCCTATTTTAATAACTAGGTTATATTTTAGAGAATTAAATAGTCCTAGCTATATATTAGGGATATTACTAAAGATTAGGGGAAATAGAGAATTATTATTACTCATAGTAGAAAAGTTACTATTATATATAGTAATAGTATTTAGTAGTATTTAGTAAGTATTCTAAGGCTTTCTAGGGATAATAATAGATAAAATTAGGATATTACTATAGAAGTATATATTTTTAGTAATATTAGATTTCTAGTAGTAGTATTAGGGATATATATAAAGTAACTACTTATTAGTTATATATTTAGTAATATTACTATTAATAATATAAATTAGAATATTTATTTATTTCTAAAATATAGTTTTATAGTTATTATTTTAAACTATCAAGAGTTTTAGGAAAGTTCGAGAATATATATTTTACTATAAATATTACAGGCTACGCCTAGCTAGTTAACTCTAGCTCTACCTAAGTCCCGATAACTATACCTAAGAAGTTAGGTACTAGTAAGCTACTAATAAACCCCTAGTACTACT
>RYZW01000485.1:0-19128 GCA_004367215.1 Colletotrichum trifolii
TATATAGCTATAAGGATATAAAAATATAAGGGTATAAGAGTATAAAGGTATAAAAGTAGAAGGGTATCAAGGTATAAAGTTATCATAGAAAGAGTTATTAGTTATTTATTATTGAAAAGGTTAATATAGGGCAGGTATATTAGCTATTATAGCTATAAGGGGTTTAGCCTTAGATTAACTAAAAGCTAGCTATAATAGTTAGTATAGGGGTAGGAAAGGTAAAGTTATATTTTAAGGAGTAATATATCTACTGATAGTTATAGTAAAAAGTAAGCTATTAGCTCCTCTTAATCTTTACCCCTTAAGTATTAAAAACTAAATATTTAAGAATAGTCTATTTAAGGTATCTTACTTAAAAGTATTATATATAGATATTATTAGCTTTTATTTCTAGGAGAACTATTTTAAAATATAGTTAAGATAATAGAATACTTAGAGATTCCGGGACAAAACTAAAAGTATTTAAATAGATTATAAGATAATTCAAAATAAACTTATATTTAAGAAAAATAAGATTATATTTTCTAAGTAATTATCTAATACTAATAGAGTACTTATTTAAATTAAATCTAAAGGTATAATCTAATCTTATATATTAAATCTTAGTCTTATTGAGAAACAAGATTTCTAAGATAATATTAGTATAGAAGTTTTTAATATATGTAATATTATCTAATGTTAAATCTAATATATTTTTCTTACTTAGATTATTAAAGATTTTCTTAATAATTTCCATGTGTTCCTTAATTATAGGGAAATTAATTAAATTATATTAATTTAAATCTATTTCGTTGTTAAACTTAAAAGATATTTTCCTAAAGAAATCTATTAAGTTAAAAATATAAACTATTTTATTACTATTAAAAACTAAATTTTTTAAAAATACATAAAGTTTTTAAATAATTAAAAACATTCCTAAGGGGATTATAATTAACTTTTTAAGACAAATAAGATTAATACCTATACATATTAAATTAGAATAATAGTAATTACTACTAGATCTACTACTTAAAGGAATTACTTTAGTTTTAAAAGTGTCTAAAAATACTTTTTTAGCTTTATTAGTATACCTCTTAGAGTTAACTATCCCTTTTTAGCTAATTTCTAGTATAAAGCATAACATTTAGAGTTATTTACTTTATCTAAAATACTATTTTAAATAGTAACTATTATTCAAATATTAAACAGTCCAAAATATAAACTAGTAATAATATATTTAATATACTTATAATCTTCTAGAAAGTATAAATAACTTCTCCAATTATAAGAGTATTTTAATTCAGTCTAAAACATATTGAATTTTCCCATAAAAATAACTAATATAAATAATATTTTACTATAATCTTTTATTAAACTTTTATTAGTATGAAATAGAGTTACAAAAATCTCTCTATATTTAGCTAAAATCTTAACTTTGAAGTTTCAAGTTTCTTTTTTAATAATATTCTAATACTAGATTATAGCTTAACTAGGCGAAATATATTAATTAAACATTTGAAACTACTTTTTAACTATATAAAATCCTTAGATTTCAGGGATCTAATATATAATTACTTAAAAGTAGATAGTATATTACTTATTATATTATACTACACTAGAGATATCTAAATTAGTTTTCATAAGAACTTTCTTATATTTAATTCTAACTTATTATTATATAACTAAACTATTCTATATATATTAATATTTAAGAATTCGTAGAAAAACTAAAAAAGAGATATTATTAAGATTAAAAAGTTCTATTTATATAAATATTAGAAAACTATCTCCCGCTTAACGTAGTAGTTTAACGTCTGGCTAGCTCTTACTATTATAATAAGAATAGTAGGTTCGAATCCTGTAGTAGGTAAACGTAACTGGTAGGTATATATATACGTGCTTTCCGATTACGTAAACTATATATAGTAACCGCTACTAGCTATCGGCTCTTACTACCTACTATTAATAGCTAGTAATAGGTATTATAGCTAGCTAGTATTAGTATCACATAACTATAATCTTTAAAAAGTAACTATAACAGATAAGCCTATACCTTCCCTATTTATTATTTATTATATTAACTTACTATATTTACTACTTAAGGTTTTCTCTGTTTAAATAGTTCCTCAGAACTAGTAGTATCTATAGGGTAAATAAAATAAGAGCTAACTACTAGGTATAGCTTCCTTTAAAGGGTTCCCGAGAAGCATGCGATTAAATAGATCAAAGACCTTCAATATAACCACAATATTAGAAAACTATCATTAGTAGTGGTATTAACTTATATCTAAATTATATTATATTATTTCTTTATTTCTTTATAATTAGATTCTTAAACTATTTAAAACTTGAAATCTACTAAATAATAGTTCAAAATCCTTTTAATCTTAAGAATACAGAATTTAGTATTTATAACTTTCTATTAAATAGTATTCTCTTATTCAAACTTTTCATTAAGATTAAATAGATTAATTAATTTCAAAATATGAAAATTAGGTTAAATATCTACATTAATATATTTCTCGAAATTTTGACTAGTTATATAGAATTATAATATAATAGATTAATAGTTAAAATAAGAACTATTAGATAATTTTACTATTATATTAAAGTTACTAGTAATAGAGAATACTACTTTTAAGTAGTTCTTTAAAGAACTAATAAAATAGATTAAAAGCATTTCTTTTATATTTATTAATTATAAGGGGAAAGGCTAATAGCTCGCTCTCTACTACGACTATTAGTAGATATATTACCCTCTAAAGTACAATTTTAGCTTTCCTACCCCCCTCTACTAACTACTATAACTAGCCCCTAGTTAATCCGGGGCTAAACCCCTTATAGCTATAGCTAGTATATTTACTTTACGTTAACTTTTTCAATAACAAATAACCAATAACTCCTTCCACGATAACCTCATACCCTTATACCCTCACACTTTTACAGCTATACATAATTCGAATATCTCGAGATATTCAATTACTACTAACTATAAATACTCTATTTAAATTATAACTTTAATATCCATAACCTTAATATCCCTATTATAGACTAAGCTTTACTTACCCCCGAGATAAGACTTTATACTACTAATACGAAAGTTTTCTATTACTAATACGAGTTAACTTATAATCTCTATATAAGTATAGTAGGACTTAGCCTACTCTTATTAGTAAACGATTTTAATATATTAATCAAGTATAGTTAACTTATAAATAATACTTATATAGTTACGGATATTTCTAGTATAACTAGATAGCTTTTAAAACTTCTATAATTATATTACTATAATACTCTAAAGTATCTAGTAATTAGTATTATAGTAGTATATTGATATTAGGGTATTACCTAATCAATACCTAGTCCCTAATATTATTAGCTTAGTATAGTAAGTTATAAATTAGTTAGATAATCTTCTTTTAAATATCTATAAGTTATTTATTAATTATAATATTTAGGATAATTTTATTAAAGCCTATTTTAATAAAGTAATAGGTTTAGTTATAATAGTTATAGCTNATTATAGTATTCGGGATAATTTTATTAAAGCTTATTTTAATAAAGTAATAGCTTTAGTTATAATAGTTATAGCTAGATATTTCTATACCTATTCTATAGTTTTGTTTTAGGTAATTATATAGATTTTAAGGAAATTTCAGTTCTATCATAAAAGATACAGAAAAGTAATAGGTCATAGAACACCTAGCTCTTATAAATATTCTATTTCATTCTATTTTTAAGAGGTTTAAAAAAGTTCTTAACCCTATAACCTTAGTAGTTACTTTTAGCCTTATATATTAAGCTTTAGTCTCGATAAAGTTTTCCCTAACTATTACTATAAAGTCTTCTACTACTATAGGGTTAAATGTCGGAACTAGGGGTATAATTATCTATAATAATAGGTAATTTTATTACCGTTTTAACTAGTTATAAGCTAGTATTAGTATGAATACTATTACCGGGTAAAGTTTATAGATAAATCTATATAAAAAGTAAAGAGCTTAGATACTATTCTAAGTATAGAGTAAAAATAACTAAATTAATTATACGTAATTTAGAAATAATTAAATATTACTAAGCTTATAGCTACAATATATAAATAATATAGTACATAGTCTAAAAATAAGTTATTAAAAATATATCTTATTCAAACTAGAATAAAATATTCAAATACGTATAAATAGAATAGTTATACTTTATATAAGTTGATAGAGTTATAAAGTAGCTAGTAGAATCGTACAGCAACCGTAGTACTATACCTATTCTTATATAATAATAATAATAATAGATACTAAAGCTTTTTTATACTTATATAACGAGATCATATGTAATGTATAGTTATCCCCTACTAGATGAACTTATAATATTAAACTACTATATTAAATAAATAAATAGAATACTTATAATTCGTAATAGACAAATATTTAAAACAATTTAAGTTTTATACTAATAGCTATAAAAGTATCAAAATATAAAAATATAAAAATGTAACATTATTATAAAAAGAATTATTAGTTATTTATTATTTATCAAAAATCTAATATAAAGTAGATATATTAGCTATAACTATAGAAGATTTAGTTCTAGAGTAATTAGGTATTAGCTTTAGTAGGAAGTAAGTAGAGGAATAGGAAAACTAAAATTAAAATTAAGAGATAATATATCTACTAATAATTATAGTTAAGACTAAGTATCAGCTTTTCTCTAAGTTTTATTATATTTATATAAGAATTATAAGTTAATTTATATTAATAATAGAGAATTTGTATATTAGTAATATAAGATTTTATTCTATAGATAACTATAATTTAGTCTATAATAAAGATGTTAATGTTATAAATACTAAGGTTGAAATAAATACTTAAATAGAGTTACTATAATTAGTAGTAATTAAATATCTCAAGATACCAAAACTATATATTAATAGCTATAAAAGTATTAGAGTATAAGAATAAAAAGACTTATAGGATTATTAGAAATGAAATTATAACTTATTTGTTATTAAAAAGATTAATATATAGTAAGTATACTAATTATAATCTTAAGAGCTTTGGCTTTAAATCAATTACTATTGGTAACGCTATGCCGTAAGGTATGCGTTAACGCCTGAGGCGTGTACGCCTCTGTACGTATGCGGTATACGTGTTTATATGCTCTATAGGTGTAGGGTATATGTAGCTATATACTTTTATCCCCCCTAGTAACACCTGTTACTAGCCGTAACTAAGTACTATAGTATACTATAGATCTAGAGCCTTATATACCTATATGTAAATATATAATATAATAATAATAATAACGAATACTAGACCTTTTTGCACCTATATAATAAGATCATATGTAGTATATATTACCCTCTAGATAAACTAATACTAATTAGTAGTTAACTTATCCGTTACTACTATACTATAGATTAGTAAGGTTTTCACGTAAGAAGAAGTAATTATAAACCTTACTTAAGGTCTATATAAGGTAAGATTATAAGTATTAATTTAAATATTTCCTAAAATATTACCCTTACTTTTATCCCTAGTAAAACACCTTTAAGTTAATATACTAATTTTACTCTATGAAATACTAAAGAAGTAAACTTAAAGAATATTTTTTAGTATATATTAGAGAGTATTTAGCGAATATGATACCTTTTAGAGTACTATTAGATACTTATAGTATATGAGATTTATAGTATCCTATGCTTCTTATACTTAAGAAACCTATATAGTATCTTAAAACCTCTATACTTTCTTGAAAATTATCTTTTTTTTAATACCCCTATACCCCTTTATTAATATATCTAAACTATGCCCTAATCTGAATACTAAGGTAAGCCTTAGTGTGCTAATAGTTTAGGTAATGGCCTAGATAGTTCTAAGTAGTAAATATATAATTCTAGACTAGCTTGAATTGTTTATTAATATAGATCTATTTAGAAAACCTTTTGAAATTAACTATAATAACTTTATATAGGTAGATATTAAAGCTATTACTATTTTTACGGTATTTTATATCTCTTAATATAAGTATCTAGAGATCTATAGGTATAAGCTTTTTAATTATTTTAGGATAGATTTCGATAAGTAGTTTATAATAATATAGTAACTTGTCTATAAGTATATTATTTGCTACTTCTAAGATTTCTTTATTAATTATAGGATTAAAATTAATAAATTAGGAAAAAAGATCTATTTAGTACTATACTAATTCGTTGAAAGTAAGTGTTTTATTTTCTAGACTTTTAATAAGATTAATAAGATAAAGAAGTAGATTTTAGGTTTTAAGACTAATATTAAGAATTATTCTAAGTAGGTTAATAACTTCCTTAAGGTAAAAGATATTAAGATACTTTTCTATACTATTAAACCTAAGGGTAAAGCTATAATGCTTATAGTTGATACTTAGTTAATATTTAAAAGCCTCGTATAATATACTTAGTAACCTTAACTACTTATATGAAATACCTAGTTTCTTCTATTATTTATATATAGTATGTAATTTCTACTACTACTAGTAGGACTACTAATCCCCGTGTAGTATAGTATAGCGAACTCCTATTACTAGGAGAATAGTATAGAGACCTTTTACTAGTAAGAAATATACTGAGATAATAGTAATATGTAGTATCCCTATCCTAAATATTACTACTATATTTCTTTTACTCTACTATTCGAAAACTCGTCTACTAAGTATACTATAGATCTTACGAAGTTATATAATAAAAGTATAAAGTATAGTAGAGGCCTATATAATATTTTCGAGACTAAAGTTAATATCTTTTGTGATTGTTATCTTAAACTTAGTATTTTATAATATATATAAGCTGGCGTATTCTCTATTATACTAAAGGATTAAGTTCTCGATTTTTACTTTAATAACTTTATGTATTATAGTTAAGGTTTTAACTTTGATTAGATAGCTATATATATTTAGGAGTATTTTGAAAATAATGAAATCTATTAGATTTACTTTTTTGATTAGTAAAATACTACTCTTAGGAGTATGATAGTTAAGAATTCTAATTAGAATAAAAAAGAAGTATTTAAGATACTTATTACGAAGTTTACTAATTTCTAAAAGACATTTAGGGCTAACTAGTTATACTAATAAAGCTTTTTATAACTAAATTATAAGTATATACCGTAGTATACTAGAGTGCTAGTTAGCGTTTTTTAGCTTTATATTAATTTCCTAGAGTTTCTATAACTAGTTATACTTAGCTATAAGTAATACTATAGTATTCTAAAAGTTATAATACTTTTAGAATACTAGAGATAATAGTAATATACCATATAGGTAATACTATAGTACTTTAAAAGTTATAATACTTTTAGAATATTAGAGATAATAGTAATATACTTGAGGAGTAGTTTTAGATTAATTATATATATAATATGTTTTGAAGTAATATTTAAGGTTATAGCTATGCCCCTAGCTGCTCCTTACTACTTTAGAGTAGATATTACTTTCCCTTAGTTTTTATATATATTTATATTAATAAGAAATGCTATATATATAGTAAAATAAGTTACTAGTTAATAAGGTATACTTTCGAGGAGTAGTATATTTTATATAATAAGTATAAGTTAACTACTAATCTAATAATATATACTTAGATAGTATACTAGACTTTTCTCGTTAAATATAAAAGTATTAATAGTTTCAATAATAACTTCTAAGTACTTTTAAGAGATAATAGGTATAAGGAGCTTATTACTTAGTATTAGATATAGTATAACCTTAAAGACTATATCTTTATTACCCCTATAATATCTAATATTTCTAAGTAGTTCTTTATAGTATATTTCGATAAGTATCCTATTATTATAGATAGAGGTAAAATTACTCGAATCTTCTAAGATTAAGTAGCTTTATATACTTTTACTAAGTTAAATACTACTACTTCTAAGATTACTAAGAATACGGATATAACCCCTATATCTACTTTTATATTTAAAGGCTATTACTTAACTACTATTTTTCAGGGGATTTTACTAAACTTAGGTATTACTAGTTTCTCGACTACTAGGTATTCCTAGTTTATAGCTTTTAAGTAGATAGTTAACCTTTCTATAACTTTTATACTTCTATAAAGTAAACTAGTTATAATCTACTTTAGCAGTACTATTTTATTAATAATACTTGGGATAGTTAATATTTTTATACTATTTAGTATTATTACGTTTTATATAGTACTATATAATACTTTATTCTTGTTTTGCTTTATAGATATAGATTACTTTAATATAATATTTAATAATATATATAACTAGTTTTACTAAGGTAAAAAGGTTATACTTATTATTTGAAAATAGGGGTATCTGTAGATACTTTTTAATAAGGAGAAGTTACTTACTTCTATATATTTTATAGAATTAGAGATATAGAGATTCTACTATTAATTTAGATACCTAGCTATAGTATATTTCTATAATATCCTTACTAAAGTAAGATATCCTATTAAATACTACACTTTTAAGGCTCTTGAATAGTACTACTACTAGTACTAGATATGTAGTACTACCCCCTCTTACTTTTATTTAACTATATAAGAAAATATCAAGTTTAACTTTAAGGTTATTATCGATATTATCTATATTAATAGCTATTTTATACTTTACGTTATTAATACTGCTATAGCGTTTAATACTACTCAATTTTTACTTAATATATTAGTAAAAGTAACGTAGAAAGCTTTTAAGGTATACTAGATTGACTTTTACTAAAGCTTTCTAGATTTTATTACTATTAATATAGGAATAATATTTTGATCTAAAGAGTTTAGATTAGAGGTAAAAGCTATAGGATTAATAGTTTGAATAGTATTTATTGAAGTATATAATAGTATCGGTAAAGTTAAATATTACTATACTTTTTTCTACTAAGTATATAAGATTTATTATAATAAAGCCTCTATAGTAACTTAAGAAGTATCCTTTTAGGTAGTATATAAGGTAATTAACAATACTACTAGGCCAAATAGCCTTATACTTATATTACTTATTTTTAGTATATATCTATATCTTATAGATAACTCTACTTTTGTTCTTGATATTATTACTTATACCTATACTATTTGGAAAATAATAGAGGTAGTCTGCTATACTTATGTTAAATGTATTGTTAATATAGTTTTAGTAATATATAATAGCCCTAATATCTTATATATAGTAGCTCTCCTATTTTAGTCTCTTATATATATATAGTAAGAGAAATATAGGTAGTAAAGCCTGTTTCGCCTTATTACTACTTATAGTAAGATATATATTCTTAAATTCCCTCGAAATCTTTAAGAGTTTTGAATAATAATTATAAAACTATATTTTAAGGATAACTAAATACTTTTACCTAAGCTATTAATAGTGATATTACTAAATACTAGTAATTACCTTATATATATCTTAGATCCTGATATTAAAACTTCTACTAGAAGTCTAATATTACTAAGAGATATATACTCCTATAGTAGTATCTTGATTTTATTTATTATTATTTCTAAAAAGTCTTTAAATACTTAGAAAATACTATAAAATACTATTATTATATAAAGTAGTAATTCTACTATTATTAGTAACGATTTTTTATTTCTTTAAGTTATTAGTAATTTCTATAATATACTTTTTAATTTTCTAAGATAATTTATTACTATTCTAGTTTAGAGATTTAATTATAAACTTTATTTTATGATATATTCTATAGCTAAGGAATAGTTAGATATAGCTTTCTCTCTTATTTTCTATAAAAAGGGTATTATTATAATACTAGGTTTACTATTTAAGGAATCTATTAAAAAGGAGGTTAAAAGTATTATTACTAATAGTATTATCGAGATTATTAAATTTAACCTTATTTTCTATAAAAGTTATAAGTATTTTAAGTTATATATTATTAATAAGATTAAGAATAAGGAGATAAATAAGGTATATGAGAAGTTATACTTTATTATTTAAGGTTTTAGTAATAATAGTAAGTTTAAAATATTAATATAATCGCCGATAATCTAATAGAGCAGCTAATAGTTAATTTTAGTTATAACCCTAGTTCTCCTCTAGTATAAAGGTAAAATAATATAGTTCTGAGATGTTATTTAAGCCTATACTTAAGCTAAAATAGAGCTTATAAGGTATATTATAGCTGATTTGGTATCTTACTTTAAGGGGTAATATTCCCTAGATTCTATAATAATTATTATTAAGCTATTATATAGTTTCGCCGAAGCTAGTACTTACTAGTAAATAACCTATTTTAAGTACTATAAAGAATAGTTATAAATAGAAATATCTATATATAACCTATATTTCCTCGTCTTATACTATATTAATAATAACTTTAACTTTATAGGTATATAAACTAATAATACTTTTAGCTTCTCTAATACTACTTTCTTATACTATAAAGATAAGGAGTTCTAAAAAACTTTATTTAAAACGAAGCTAAAGATAACCTTTATAGTAACTACCCCTCTAGTATTTAATAGAGGTATCTTAAGCCTTAACGGCGATACCCTCTACTTACACTAAAAGTATTAAGGGTAAAAGCTAGTATTCCTTAATACTTATACTATACCTGAAATACTTAAGAAAGTATATGTTAAATAATACGAGTATAGGGTATATTTCGCTTTGATATATTAACTCGAAGTATTATTTAATTTCTTATATATTATATAAGAGTAATAACTTTTTTCTAACGATACTACTACTCTGAATAAGTATTTTAAGTAGTAAATTAAGTACTTTAACTATAGCTTTAACTTTGTATTACTTAATTTCTTAAAAGTATACTTCTATATTTTTATTAATAGCTTTTTTATTAATAATACTAATTTCTTATTTTAATTAGGATTTGTAATAATCCTAAACTAAGAAATAGTAACTAGTAATAGCTAGTTTAACCTCTATAGTAATTTTATTTACTATTCTTCTATTAAAAGTAAAAGAGTTATTAGCAGTATGTTTACTTTGGAGATTTATATTATAGTAATTAGTATAGATTTCGTATATATTATTACTATAATATTTAAGAAGACTTTTAAATACTAAAACTTCCCTTATATCTTAATAATTATCTATATTAACTTATACTTACTTTATAAATACTTTATAAAACTTAGTACTACTAAAGAGAAATAATTAATAATTAATATTATAGTATTAAGGTAATTATATAAGTAACGAGAGTTCTATGAAGTATAATAGATTAATAGAGATAATAATATTGCTAATATTTTTATAAAAAGTATACCGAACTATGTTTTTAAGAGATTTATCGATTCGAATTATATAACTATTTAAATAGAAAGATAGGTAATTCGAGTAGAGTAGATAATATAGGTATTTAGACGTTATTAGGTAAAAGGTAAAAGGATCGCTTTTGATACTATTTTATACTTATTTTTAATACTGTTTTTAATAGTGTTTTTGGTATGCGATTATAGCGATTTTAGTACTAGTTTTTATATATAAATAGAGGTGTATGAGGTATATAGTAAAAAGAAAAAGTTACTAGTATTAGTAACACTATACTATAAGGCATATGTTAACGCCTGAGGCGCGTACGCCTCTATATATATATAGTATATATATTTATACGCCTTATAAGTATAAGGTGTATATAGCTATATACCCTTATCCCCCTTAGTAATACCCGTCGCTAGCTATAGCTAAGTACTATAGTATATTATAGATCTAGAGCCTTATATGCCTATGTGTAGGTATATAATATAATAATAATAATAACGAATACTAGACCCTTTTGTACTTGTACGACGAGATTATGTATGGCGTGCGTTACCCTCTGGATAAACTAACAATTACAGACTAGTTATAATAATAAATAGGAGAGTGAAAAAGCTAAAGTTATATTTTAAGAAGTAATATATCTACTGATTATTTTAATAAAGAGGAAGCTATTAGCCTTTTTTCTAATAATAATATATAAGACTCTATTTTAAATAATATAAGTAAAATAAAGTTTATAGAAATAATGTTAATATCTAAGATTTGATTTATATAAACTCTATTTCTTAATTATATTATTCTTAATATATTAAAATATATAATTATTCCCACGATCTTAATATAACTATTAATATTTAGTATTACTTTATAAATAAAAAAGTCTATATATTCTAAGGTTTAGCCGATAGCTAGAATAGTATTGCTGAATCCCTTTCTCATAAAAATATCAATCGAAATTCAGCAAGAGATTGGGAAAATGTCAGAGAAAGAAGTTTAGTTTGTAGGGTAATAGGGTAATAGGGTTCTGGTCAGGGAGAAGGCTGCTAAGAGGGTCTGTCAATTTACTAAAATGCCTCCGTCGCAATACTAGGAATCCTCCCCTCCGCCTCCCACTCGAAGGTAGAGGCTGCCTCGTGTCACGGTTTTAAGTTTCCTTTGCTGGCGGGCGGTTACAGATTGACAACGACGACGACGATGAGCCTACCTCACGTCAATGTCGCTTGACGAAATTGACACGACGTCCATGCACTGGCTGGCCATTCCGCGATGTGTCGATACTTTTGGCTGCACCACTTGCTTTGCTTGGGGTTGAAACTGCAACAACGAAGCATCGACCAAACAAGACGCGACGCGAATGGGTGGTGTACCATTCTCTTCACGCTACTAACACGCGGCGAGAAGCGGGAATATCTCGTGGCTCCACTCTACCCATTTCACCGTCATGTTCTTCTCGAGTCCCTGAGAATGATTACCGCCGCTCAACAGAGACTTGTTCCGACACATGTGAACAGGTTGGCGACCTTCCGCCCCCAGGGACATTTCTCGCACCAGTTATACAGAAGGGAGTGCTGTTTCGTGACAAAGCTATGCGAGACAGCAAAGAACATAGGGCGGCCCCAACGGCCCTAAACTCGAAACAGGCATGACTCGGGAACCTTCGCACGGGTAGTCGTCAGAGCTCTGAAGATACATATCGAATCCGACGTTCACGGCGTTAGTCATCTAAACATCCAGATTGGGACGGCTAATCCGGCCCTGCTGCAGATACTACGGGGGCTATAGCCTACAGGAACATGCAGGCCTTATCCGACGGTTGTTCATACCGCCAAAGCCTTGTCAAATCATCAGGGTTTCCAGCTGTCGTGACGTGCCGTTGACGCTAAAAACCAAACTTCGGAAGCCGAGACGTTGTCGCCGTCTCGGATCCAAAATATATGTGACCAGTTTTCTCCCATAGAAGAAGTCGAAGGCCTGGGGCATTCGAACTCCTGAGGTTACAGGCAGTCAAGCTTTTAGGTGTTTTGTCTGTCTCTTTTCTTCTTCTTTCCCGTTTCTCTTCTTCTAGTATTGCGAGTGAGGCGATGTCCCAACGAAAGTGTACCTTTTCAAATGATACACAGAAGAGGGAACGATCGTTTTCCACGATTGTCTTAACTTTGACCATTTTCAAGAACTCACTCGGCCAAGGACAATACTGGGGGTTAGCTAAGTCACAAGAGTAAGTTCACATGCACATTTTGGCACTTCCTTAGTAGCTTTATCAGAATAAATTCGCATAGATCCTTTGCAGTGAATTATTGGAAGCACGCGAACCGTTCAGTGTAGAGGTGGCTTAGAGGACGGGATCAAAATTTCCCTGGCCACCCTTCACAATGCCTTCGACATCAGAAGTCACCCATCCCCCATAGAAATCGCCCGGCTGCGGCTCGACTGCTTCGCCATCAACAAAGCAATCCCATGGCCCGGCAAAGAACGATAAGTATCCCTTAATCGGACCGAAGTCTGTTGTTGGGGTGTCGTAGGACCAGATGCGGTCTGAAATTACCCGAGGGCAGGTGTCCGAGTTGTCGTGTGCTGGGGCTTTCACAGAAAAATAAATGGCGGTACCTTTCCACTCACAGTGCGTCCTACGGCGTGTCGAGGTCAGAGGAACCCGTACAGATGTTGGCGGGAAGTAGTAAGCTGTACGGAGTACAGGGCATTAGTTTAGTTGTACTGCGGCGAGGAATAGTAGGACACTCACTGGGAGGATGGTGTGTCTCCAAAACTCGAAACGCGTCCCGAGTGTCAGCGATGACTTGTCCGTTCCAAGTAACCTGTAGATGTTTCGAGGTTTTCTCTAGCAGCGGGGGCCGAGGAAATGACTGCACGTTCATCGTTGCGTAAAGTAGTCTGGCCGAGCCAAGTGAGCTTGTGTCCACTATATTATCGCAGTGAGGCCAACTCCACAATCTTGGTCCGTACCCCGTACTCACATCGACAATGGATATGTCAGGAATAACGCGCTCGAGAGGCAGAGTTTGCACCGGTTAAACCTCGGGCGCCAGCGCTATCTCCTCAGGTAATACCCCACTGAAACCGCTTGAAATGGGGCTTTATATAATATATAGTATGCTATGTATTTAAGTCCCTGCCCAGGAGGTAGCCTCATATAATGCTTAGTATAAATCTCTATAATAGAAAAGAAACCTTAGTGATATATAATAACTTATATATATTTCTGTAGATAAATATAATAAAACGAATTTAGTAGTATAATAGCTAGTAAAGATTTGGTTCTAGTTTAGAAATTAGTATGAATTATATAATACTCTCTATAATAAATTATAGCTTGATATATTAATAGTAGCTTTAAAGTATTAAGCTTATTAGAATAATACTATTAGTTTATCTAATAGAAGATAACTATATATTATATGTGATTTTGTTATATAGGTATAAAAGAGTTCTAGTATTTATTATTATTATTACTATATTATATAGTTATATATATGTATCTATAGGAAAGCCTAATAGCTCGCTCTCTACTATAACTATTAGTAGATATATTACCCCTTAAAAAATAACTTTAACCCTTTTACCTCCCTTTACTGACTATTATAACTAGTCCCTAGTAAATCTAAAGCTAAACCTCTCGTAGCTATAGTAACTAGTATACTTACCCCGCGTTAACCTTTTCGTAGATAATAAATAACCGATAACTCTTTCTATAATAACCTTATACTTTCACACCCTTACACTTTTATACTTTCATACCCTTATACCCTTATACTTTTATGCTTTCACAGCTATACATAATTTCAATATCTTAAAATATTCAATTACTACTAATTATAAATACTCTATTCGAATATTTATTATAACCTTAATATCCATAACTTTAATATCCCTACTAAACTTTACCTACCCCTAAAATAAAACTTTATATTACTAATATAAAAGTTCTCTATTACTAATATAAGTTAACTTATAATCTCTATATAAGTACAGTAAGACTTGGCTTATTCTTATTAGTAAACAATTTTAATATTAATTAAGTATAGTTAATATACGAATAATACTTATATAAATATAGATATTTCTAGTATAACTAGATAACTTTGAAAACCCCTATAATTATAGTATTATAATATTCTAAAATATCTAGTAACTAGTATTATAATAAAGGATTAATATTAAAGTATTATCTAATTAATACCTAATCTCTAATATTATTAGTTTAGTATAGTAGTTTATAGGATAACTAAATAATTTTCTTTTAAATATCTATAAATTACTTATTAATTATAGTATTTAGAATGATTTTATTAAAACCTAGTTTAATATACTAATAGTTTTAATTAAAATAGTTATAGCTAGATATCTCTATATTTATCTTATAGTCATCTTTTTATAAGTAGTTATATAGATTTCGAGGAAATCTTAGTATTATTATAAAAGTATAGTTATAAAAAGTAATAGATTATAGAATACTTAACTTTTATATCTTGAAATAAGTATTCTATTTTATTCTATTTTTAAGAAGTTTAAAAAGTTCTTAACCTTATGATTTTAGTAGTTATTTTTAGTTTTATATATTAAGCCTTAGTCTTAAGAAAGCTCTCCTTAACTATTACTACAAAGTCTTCTACTATTATAGGGTTAAATGTTAAAACTAGAAGTATAATTATCTATAATAATAGGTAATTTCATTACTATTCTAACTAGTTATAAGTTAGTATTAGTATAAATACTATTACTAGGTAAAATTTATAGATAAATCTATATAAAAAGTAAAGAGCTTAGATACTATTCTAAGTATAGAGCAAAAGTAACTAAATATATATATTTATATAAAGCTTTAAATCTATAATATAGAAGTTACTTACTAATTACTATAATACTAGACTATAGCTAGTAGTAGGTATTACTAGTAAAGTATTAAAAGTATATAGCTAAATATACTATATCTATATAGAAGTATATATACTATACGTAGTAGTATATACTTTATAGTATGGTATTACTAATACTAGTAACTTTTCCTTTTTACTATATACTTTATACTTATCTATTTATGTATAAGAACTAATACTAAAAGCGCTTTAAATATATACTAAAAATACTATTAAAAGCAATATTAAAAATAAGTATAGAATAGTATCAAAAATGATCCTTTTACCCTTTACCTAATCATACTTAAATACTCCTTTATTTACTCTACTTAGATAACCTATTTTTCTATTTAAATAGTTATATAGTTCGAATTAATAAATCTCTCGAGAATATGGTTCGGGGTACTTTTTATATAAGTATTAATAACATTATTATCTCTATTAATCTACTATATTTGAAAGAAATTATAATACTTATATAACTACCTTAATACTATGATATTGATTATTAAATACTTCTTTTTGATTATACCAAATTTTACAAAGCATTTATGAAATAAATATAAATTAGTATATATAATAGTTAAAATCTAGGAGAAATGTTAATACTTAAAAATCTTCTTAGGTAAAATAGCTATATTATATATAAAATCGTTACTAATTATTAGAATATAAATCTCCAAAATAAATAAATTCCTAATAATCTTTTTACTTTTAGTAGAAAAATGCTATATTAAGTTACTATAGAAGTTGAACTAATTATTACTAATTATTATTTCTTAGTTTAAGATTATGATAAAGCCTAGTTAAAACAAGAAATTAGTATTATTAATGGAAAAGCTTTTAATAAAAATATAAAAATATACTTTAAAGAAATTAAATAGTATAAAGTTAAAACTATAGTTAAGATATTTAATTTACTATTCCAAATCCTTTTTAAGTATAGTAGTGTTATTAGTGGAAAGTTATTACTCTTATGTAATATATAAGAAGTTAAATAATACTTACATTAGTATATTGAAATAAGGTATGCGTTATATATATACTATTTAATATATATTTTCTTAAACATTTTAAGTATAGTATATATACTAAAGAATACTAGTTTTTACTTTTAGTATTTATAGTATAAATAGAAACTATTACTATTAAAGCTTAAGATATTTCTATTAAAAGTAAAAAGGGTTATCTCTATTAGGTAAAATCATTAGTTTTACTTTAAATAAAACCTTTTAGAATTCCTTATCTTTATAATATAAGAAAGTAGTATTAGAGAAACTAAAAATATTATTTATTTATATATTCATAAAACTGAAATCCTTATTAGTAGTTGTATTAAAAGTCTCTGATCTATTTAAAGTTATATGTTTCTCCGGAACCCTTTAAAGGTAGTTGTACCTAGTTATCGGCTTTTACTTTATTTACTCTATAGATACTACTAGTACTAAGGAACTATTTAAATAGAGGAAACCTTAAGTAGTAAATATAGTTAGTTAATATAATAAGTAATAAATAGGGAAAATATAGGCCTATCTATCGTAGTTACTCTTTAAGGATCGTAGTTATATAATACTAAATACTAGCTAGCTAGTAATACCTATTACTAGCTATTAATAATTACTAGCTATTAATAGTAAACGGTAAGTACTAGTAGCTAGTAGCAGTTACTATATAATTTACATAATTAGAAGGTATATATATATCTATATACCTACTAGTCACGTTTACCCGCTATAGGATTCGAACCTCTTACTTTTACTATAATAGTAAAAGCTAGCTAGACGTTAAACTACCACGTCAAGCGGGGGAAATCCTTATTAGTAAAATATAAGATGAGGAAATATAAATCATATATTAATATCTTTACTTATAGCTATTCCTTATAGTATTTATAATAAATTACTTGTCAGTAAATACTAGCCTTAGTAAAAACATATAATAGTTTAATAATAATTCTTATAGATTCTAAAAACACTACTTTTTAGAACAAAAAGTAAATTAGTTATAATAAACCTAATAAACACTATTTTAAATTCAGTATAAATTTAAATACTATCTCAAAACTATATTATCATATCCTCATACTAAAAGAAAACTAAGATTATAGCTAAAATTAACTATTAGCTACTCTATGGAATTATTAGTAATTATATTAATATTTCAAATTTACTATTATTACTTAAACCCTATATTATAAATTACAATTTCTTATATACCTCATTAATATCCTTATTCTAAATCTTACTCATAATACATAACTTAAAATTTTTATAACTTTTATAGAAAACAGGGTTATACTAAACAATCCCGATAATGCTGTTAATAATAATATTCTTAATTTCTTTTTTAATCAATTCCTTAAATAGTAAACCTAGTATTATAATAATACTTTTTTTACAAAAAAACAAAAAAGAAGGTTATATCTAACTATTCCTTAGATATTAAATTTACTATAAAATAAAACTTATATTCAAATATCTAGGAAAAGCTAATAGCTCGCTCTCTACTACGACTATTAGTAGATATATTACCCACTGAAGTATAACTTCAGCCTTCCTATCCCCCTACTTACTACTTTAACTAGCTCCTAGTTAATCTAAAACTAAACCTCTTATAATTATAACTAATATACTAACTTTATATTAACCCTTTTAATGATAAATAACTAATAACTCCTTCCACGATAACCTTATACCCTTATACCTTTATAATTATATATAATCTAAATATCTCGAGATATTGAATTACTACTAATTACAAGTTTCTATTCATAGACTAAGCCTTTCCTACTTGTAAAATAAAACTTTATATTACTAACACAAAAGTTCTCTACTATTAATATAAGCTAACTCATAATCTCTATATAAGTATAGTAGGACTCGGCTTACTCTTATTAATAAATAATTTTAATATATTAAGTATAACTAATATATAAATAATACTTGTATAAATATAGATATTTCTAGTATAGCTAGATAGTTTTTAAAACTCCTATAATTATAGTATTATAATATTCTAAGGTATCTAGTAACTAATATTAT
>RYZW01000486.1:0-32571 GCA_004367215.1 Colletotrichum trifolii
TAAATATATAATATTTATTAGTACTTATTCAAAAGATAGTAATACTACTAAAACTTATTATAGCTTCTCCTAATTCTTAATATATTCTAGTTATAAATTTCTATTAATTTTATAATAGAACTACTATCTACTATAGAAAAAGACCTAAGATTCCTTATAATAATTATAGATTAATTATCAAAATATATCTAGTTAGAAGCTATAATATTTATAACTACTAAAATTTATATAGAGAAGTTCTGAGATACTTAGTAGTAGTTCTATAGTTTCCNTAAAATTTATATAGAAAAGTTCCAAGATACTTAGTAGTAGTTCTATAGTTTCCCTATATTAATTATTACTAATTATAACTTAGACTAGGTTAATGTTTCCAAGATTATATTCTACTAGTTAATAGGAATATAATAGTTTTTATCGATATTATTCTATCCCTAAATAAATAATAGAATAAAGAAAGTAATACCTGAAATTGAAACCTTTCAATAAATATATATTATTTTCTTATAGCTAGACTAACTAATTTATATTACTATTTATTAATTAGTACTAAATAATACAAACTCTTTAATAACTAGAATAAATCTAAATAGGTTCCTTAATAAGTTGAATATTATACTTATCCTATACTCTTAGATAATAGAGTAAACTTTACATTCTAGCTTAATATAAACCTTAGTTTTCTTATCTTACTTTAAAGATAGTATTATTATAACTTAAATAGTAATAGTATATATATAATAATACAATAAAATAAATATAAATAAGATATAATAAATAACTAAAATATTTTAAGTTAGAGATGAAATATAAGTATTACTATACTATATTAAAATAAATTAACTAAATAAGAAACTAAACTAAGTATTTTCTAAATATAGGGTTATTAATATACCTAATTTATTAAATATTATATTAGATATCCCTATAAATATCTACCTAATATTCTATATTAACTTTATTAAATAGGTAGAAAATAGCTTATTACTATTATAGTAATATATAAATATATATTTTAATCCTATCTTAGTCTTTATTAGAGAAAAAAGTAAAACTAAGGAAAAGTATAATATCGAAGAAATACTTATAGTGAAGAATATACTAGGGTAAAGATATAACTATAATATACTAGTTAAATAGAAAGGTTATAATACCCTGATATAAAAACCCTTAGAAAGCTTTACTAATAATAAAACTATAATATAATTCAAGTTATAATATATAGATATTAAAAAGAATAATAACTTAATATTAATTTACTAATAATAAAAAGCTATATAAACTACTAATTAAGTAATATAATTGCCCCTAAAAGATATATATAACTAGCTACTAGACTTACCCCTAGAATACTAAATAAATAAATTAAATAAAAAAATTAGTATTATCCTACTCCTCCTCGTACTTATAGAATTCCTCCTCTTCTTTATTATCTTCTTTTTCTTCTTCTTCTTTATTATTAGGGATAGTGATAAGTAATACCTATTTATAAGTAAAATATTATTAGTATTACTAGGAAGTAGTAATTTAGTAGTAGTAATAGATAGGCGAGCTAGTATTAATAAAGCTAAAGATATAGCTATAATATTAATAAGGTATAATATAACTACTAGAATATATTATAGTACTTTACTATAAAAAGGTTAATATAATAAAAACAAGGAAAAAGAAAGGGAAAAACTTACTATTATTAATATAATATTACTAAAGCTAGTAATAACTTATTTAGAAATAGAATTAGAAATAGGGGTAGGGATACTTTTAATATAGGAAAGAAAAGTAGTAGGCGTAGTAGTAATATAAGTAAAAGCTACTTATTAAGTATAATAGAAGTAATTATTATAGTATTAGACCGCAGCAGAAAACTCTAGTAATAGTATAGTAATATAATAGCCTGTAATATTACCCTTTTCTTTAGAAACAGTAACCATAAGAGTAATAATATAGTTACTATATATAATTATATAATTAACTTAGTAGCTAGTAGTATATAACTTAAAGTTAGTAGTAACAAAATAAAAACTTTACTCGTACTTACTTTTTAACTTTAAGTATTTGTAGTAGGATTAGCTATAACCTAATATATAAGTATAAATAATACTATTCCCATTTCGCTTTTAATAGTAATTTAGGTAAGTAGAGATAACTATATTAGAAAGCTAATTCTCCTTATTATTAGAATTACTTTTAATAATATAGCTACTATAAATATAAGTAGTAAGCTTGGAAGGGGTATAGTAATAGGAGGGGTTATTACTAGGAAAGCTAGATCTAGTAATAGTAGTAGTTGATATAATAATAAATAAAACGCAAAAAAAGGAAAGAAAGCAAAAAGGCGGCGAAATAGCAGTATCGTAACAGGCGTAAAACAGGAATTATATAAAGATAGAGGAAAGAAACTAAAGTTATATATAGAAAGGGGAAAAGGGGTTTCTTATAGATTATTAGGGGAAGGAATATAGTATAGGATCACCTAAAATAAATATAATATAAATTTTATTATTAGCTAGACTATCTAATATGAGTAATAACTAAGTTTTCTTATTAGTAAGACAATCTCATATTAATAATACCTAAAGAAGTTATTTTAGGTAGATTTTTCTTATTAGTTAAAGTAATTTAAATAATTAGAAACTATAATTATATTATAAAGCTATCAATATTATATATTACTATAGTAATAAAGTAGAGGAGTAGTAGGGGGTATATTATAGACCTAAGCTTTAAAGCTTATATAGGATATTACTTTTAAAGCTCTATATAACTACTACTACTATAATCTAGTAAAAAGTTTTCACCTTAAATATAAACTCTTCAAATTTATCATAATACTATTAAAACACTACTAAAACACCTCTTGTAACATATATTTAAGGTGAAAACTTTTTACTAGACTATAGGAATAGTAGTTATACGGAGCTTTAATAGTAATATCTTATATAAACTCTTCAAATTTATCATAATACTATTAAAACACTACTAAAACACCTCTTGTAACTAGCCTCTAATATATATACTATTATATATAAGTAATATATATAGCTATATACCTCTATATATATATAGTATATATAACTATATACCTCCTATACCTTACTAGTAATACCTATTACTAGCTATAACTTAATACTATAGTAATTAGTAAGTAATTACTATACTATAAATCTAGAGCTTTATATAGTTATATATAGCTATATAATATAATAATAATAATAATAAGAATAATAAATACTAGAACTCTTATACTTATACGAATAAGATTATATATAATATACAATTATCTCTACTATATAAATTAATATATATACAAATCTATATAGTAATATACTTTCTTTAAATTACTAGTAATAAATACTAAGTACCTAGTACTAGCTATAGCTAGTTACGTAGCAATTAGTAAGCAATTACTATACTATAGACCTAGAGCTTTATATAGTACTACGTACTATATAACATAAGAATAACAACGAATAACCAGAACACTACTTTATACCTACATAGCAAGATTATATATAGCATGCGTTACCCGTTGGATAAACTAATACTTTAATATATTTTAGATTTCAGATCAAATTATGTAACGAGTAGAACGAGTAGAAGATCTTAACTCTATCAAGTAGGTTAAACTCTCCAGCTATTCGGTCAGCGCACCTAGTCGGTAACCCCGAGCACCTTGTACTCCGTCCTTCTACCGTTGGTGTCTCCAAAAATCAGCAGCCAAGGCTTTCATAGAGCCTACTATTAGAACTCGTGTTAGTATGAAGACGCTGTGAAGATAAAGGAGTTCTTGAAGATTTGAAAAAAAGAAGGTAAAAGGTTTTCGATGCTTTTGCTAAGGTTCGCGGACGACTCATTAAGACTGTTACAGACTACATGACAAGCGCATAAGCCTCATACGAGAATTGAAAGGCGGCAATGCATTGCAGAGAGCTAAGATACTCATCCGGCTATACACGCTGTTGTTGTATGAACGTCATATAACTCGTCGCTATAATGAGCACGATGGTCCTTTCATCCTTGGAAGTTGGGCATATGAATCTTCATACTTTTTCTTCTGCCTACTGGGCAGTGCAGAACAGAGTTCACCTTAGGTTAGATTGATTAGAACTAGGGAATCAGACATCGGCAGAAGCGATACCAGCATCTACCTTATTTACACAATATAAAACACTTCAAGCTAGTGAGTGACCCGTGCAAACAAAGTTTGACATCAGGTTTTGCCTGTTGATCCTGGCAATTGCAGCACTAGCTGTAGACCAGCCTAGAAGCGGATACGATGCTCTCGTTCTGCGTGATACAGTCCCGGCCATATCGAACGCCGACGAGTTATAGGCACGTCAGCCTTGCCCAGCAGGATGCTTTGCTTGGGTTAGCCGCATTATTGGTGTTCAGAGGCTAAACAACGTGCATGATGTAACGCGCGATTCGGTCCGACTTGCAGGGGGGACTCAAATCTGCGATATGCTGTAGCGCAATTGGAACTATGGTGAAGTGCGCTTCGGATTAAACTACTGCGTTTGAATAGACGGCCTTGCTGCAAATACCAATATCCAGAGGAGGAGTCCAGCCTTGAAACTTCTGTACGTATGGAGTAATAATGCCCCACTGGTTACATTCACTTTACTCCTTTACCACCAAGTAAGTTGGCCTGTTTTTCTTTCTGCCCCTCTAATACTTCCCATGCTACCTACCTCATACGATCAGATTATGATTAGTGCGGGATTTAAGGGCTAGTCGAACTAGCTTAGGATTGGAAATATGCGAGAGCGAAATCGAAAGCCGAAATTCGTACCGAATAATTTAAACCAGCCACATTGTTAAACTCGCCATGTTAAATGTGGACTATCCCAAAACTATTAATACCAAGCAAGCAATTGCCACTGCGTCTTTGATCCATAGCATAGTCTTTCCGGATATTCTAAAGCGATCCATCTATCTCACAATGAAGTTCGCCGCCGTCCCCGTTCTGGCTCTGTGCCTCTCGCTCGCCAGCGCTCAAGCTGAGCCCCAACGTGGCTTTGGCCTCGGTGGTAAGGACTATGGCGCTTTGATGTCCCGGAATCATGCTAATTAGTATTGAAGCTGAGTGCAAAAAGAACCGTGACTGCTGCCCCTGCGACAGGGGATCAGGAGACTCAGTCTACTGCAACGGTGAGAACTTTTGATGCTATTTGGGAAGGACTGCGTCGTACTGACTCGTACGTGCTACACCAGTCGACAAGACCTCAACGACGGGATTCAGATGCTCCAAGTTGAACCCGCAGCACGCTTGGTGTCACGCCAACAAGGGACAGTGTGGTGACTGGGACCACCTCGGTTGAATGTTGTCTGTATAGTCCCCGAAGGAGGCCTGTACCTAGCCATTACATAAATGTGCATTGGGTCAGAACTTTGGCCATAGCTGTAAGCTGGGGCAACATAAATGCAACCTTTTCGCACGCAAAATTCAGCCCTGATCATGCCCATTTGAATCAGATGGGAGGTCACGAGTGTGTGGACCAACGCAACACTATACTTATCCTGCTTCCTTATTGTGTGTGATCTACGCTGCTTGTCCCCGAGGTAGGTCCCAGGTGGCCGCAATGCTTGTTACGTTGACGATAATTTAGTGTAACCTGGGAAGCCCTTGCTGTTCCTCGTTCAGCTGTTGATCTTGAAGTCATACGTGTTTAGGTTTCTTTGATGGTGGGCTTAGTTGACGGTATCTATAACGAGGGTGTGTTATCTCAGTTAGATTGGAGCAGATTTGCTTGTGTGAGTTCTCTTTTGAATATATATAAGAAGTAGGTGCTCTATTCGCAACATGCTTCTATTGACCATTCTGCCTACAGCAAGCTACAGGCACGCGACTTCTGCTCCTCCATCCAGGTGCTGGGTGGCGACACTTGCACAAGCCTTGCGTCCCGTTGCGGCATCAGGGGCTCCCAGTTCACGACGTACAACCCCAAGATTGACTGCGCAAACCCCAACGCCCCGCAGCCGAACCGGTACGTCTGCTGCTCGGCCGGCGACGCGGATGGGCAGAAGCCAGTGCCTGACGACGACGGAACGAGGAACATGGGCCGGCAATGTCTTCGGCTGCGTGCAGACTAGGCCAAAACGGACGACACGTATACTCACATGCGCTGGGGCTTCGCCGTTATCGACTCCAACACGTGGAAGCCCTTCATCACCGACCTGCGCGGCCAGTGGGAGGCCTTCAAGAAGCTCCGGCTCAAGCGCATTGTCTTGTTTGGCGGCTGGGCCGTTGACCTGCAGGCGTTTGGCGACGACGACATGAAGGCGCCGCTGGACCGCGGCGGCGACACGGGCGACAAGGGCTGCGTGTCAGGCGAGGAACTCACCGCCAACTCGGGCGACCTTTGTGAGTTCACCTGCTCGCTTGGCTTCTGCTCCGAGTCGCTGTGCGCGTGCGTCACCATGGTGGCCCAGCCGCCTCAGACCCTGGTTGGGGCCGACATCGTCGCGTGGGACGAGGTCGACCTCGACCCCAACCGCCTCTGCCGCTTCGCCTGCAAGCACGACTATTGCCCGTCAGATGTGTGCACGACGACCGTCGTCGACGAGGACGAGGGTAGCGGCGGCGTCATCGAGGTCGGCTGGAGCCCCCAGGCGCAAAGGGGCAGCTTCAACTACATTAAGGCGCGCGAGGCCAACGTCAACAAGTGCTTCATCTACAAGAGCTCAAGGCCGCGCGACGCAAACAAGGACCAGTACTACTCATACTGCAAGCCGAAGCTCGACGAGGCCAAGGAACAAGGCCGCACGTCCAGCCACAGCTGCCAACCTTCTTCATAGCCAAGGACCATCCCAACGGCATCCCAACGGCATCCCCTAGACAAAGTACCCAGACTCGTCGCACTACGTCGCACAGGGGACCTGCTCGTGTAGCAACGTAGTGCTTATCGAGATCACCGAGACGGTGCTCAAGGCCCTGCCCATCATCACCCAAATCGGCTGCTACGTGCTCAAGTCGTCGCTGAAGCTGGTGCTGGACGTAGGCGTCAGCCTCATCCCGGGCGTAGGCAAGATCCTCGACGCCGGCCTCAACATGGCCACGACGGCCACGCAAATGGCCACATACCTGTAGCCCAAGGAGGAGGACGCCGAGGGCCGCCTGTTCGTGGTGGCTCAGCCCGTGCGGCGGGACGGAGCTGGTACTGGACGACATCAAGAAGATCTTTGGCATGCTCAGCACCGTCGCCGACGGCGTGTCGAGCTTCGCCAAGCCCAAGACGAAAAAGGGCAGCGGCAAGAAGGGCGACGAGGCCAACCCGACGGACCGAGCCAAGGCCAAGCAGGGCACCGCCGACTGCAGCTCCGCCTGGTCGCAGGCCTGCTACCATTACTCGAGCGTGGTGCGCAACAACCCGGCGTAGTCAACGCTGACGTGTCCCCAGGCCGCCGCCACAAGTGCTCATCGTCAGAACGTCAAAACGACAGATGTGTGGACCAGCCAGCATCGCGGCCTCGGGTGGACGAACAAGAGCAACCGACGGTAGCAGGCCTGCGACCGCAACGAGTACCCGCCCACCTACCTCCTGGACGCCAGCAGCCCGGTCATCGTTAACTCGGGCGTCGACCGCACCAGCCAGCTTGTGCGATTCCTCTCGGACAGCAAAAACCGCAAGGCCAGCTGAATTGCCGCCGCCGACCCGGCTTACGTACGACCCTTACCACAACACACACCCCATACCCTACCAGTACAACCAGTCGTACGTGCAGGATGCAAACGGGTCTTAATATCTCCAGCTTCTACTCTTCTTTTTATGCAGATTCCGATTCTAGGCTAAAACTCTAAGGTTGAAGCTCTCAGTCTGAGTTAGACGAGGGGTTTAATCTTTGACGAACTCTATCTTGAGTATCAACAGACGGTCTTATGGCTGCTGCTATGGACATCGCATCGCGTCTTGAAAAGCAATTAGAAGCATTTCAGGCATCCTGCAGCGTGAAATCCAGTTTCTCGGCCGTCAAAATATCATCTCCGTCATTATTTCCGAATCCCTTCTGCGGTTATACCTGTGTTGTACGCTGTAGTAGTCCGCCACTCTATAGCACAGCCAAACCATATTGCCCCCTCCCAGTGGATCAAAGCAGCCAATCCTAGCAAAAACGATTTTAAAGCTTGCTTTGGGATCTACTACTAAGCTGCTTTACTGTAGAATGCTTATCAAGCCATTGATGCACCGGATGATGTGTTGTTGGGCCTCTGGGCTGGACGGACCAGGGCGGAAGCTAAGCAAAGGCACCGCTCCACTTTAGTCCGGCCGCGTTTATCCGATCCAGCTCCGGCCGGGCCCCGGCACTAGACCCGACGGTAACTTGCGGCCCTACCGTTTCCGCATCAGCCAGTCACAACTCAAAAGACCAGACCATATACGAAATAGGTACGGCTACCTTCCGCTACATAGCTGCTTATACTTGGTTGTTCATGCTGAGAAATTCCACGTCTTTTATGGTGCGGCCCAGATTTGACCGGGACCGCGTTGCGAGCGTAGACCACACATGGCGTCACTATTGTTGTCCAAACCCAAACAAAGTCTTGTTATTATGTGTTGGACGATCCACCAACCCCTTCCACCACCACCACCACCACCAGGACACTCTCCGTTTCCCGACCTGGGCTCCCTGCTGGTCACATGCTCCAGTCCAGATACTCCATCGCTTGCTGCTACTTTACATTTCCATCAAAACCCGATTCGAGCAGTAGTTGGAACGACATGAATGCCAACGAACCCAAGATCACAAAGCACAGCTTGCCACCGGGAGTAGTGACAGGGTATATCCAGCGAATGAGTGCGAGGATGCTGCACCTACTCTATTTCAGGGCTACCGATTCACGACTTCACATAGGCAGGGCACATCAGAGCACAAACCCCTCTTTCAGTTCTAGGCACCCGGAGTGAAACAGCCCATTTATCTTCGCCAAGAGCGCAACCGAATGAAATCGTCAACCTCGCAAGGGTACGTAATCGGCTCTGATGTGAAAGGAATCGCCTGCTTGGGCAAGGAATTGACTGGGAGAGAAGCCGAAAATCGTCTGCCCGGGGGGGATGGGAAAGCCTGCGTCGCCACGAACCCATTGAGACCTTGTATCGATGATCTGTCACGTGACTTCCTGATCACTGGAATTCTGAATACTGTATGACATGACGTTGAAAGCGCTGATGACGATTCTGACTGTGATCATTCCAAGATAGCGGGTAAATGCCTGAGCTGTATGGTGACGTGCTGACTCGGCATTTGTATTGATCACACTCGCAAAGCGTTTGCCAAGTCGGTGTTAAGGAGGTCTGATGAGTTAGTTATCTTCATCGATCACGGAAATGGCTTGCGGGTCCCGTCTGCTTACTCGTCGCTAGTAGGTTGACTGGGTTGGGAGCGTCGACCAAGTCGGGCTTCTTATGTCTAGGGACTTGGTTATTCTCGGAATGAATTCAAATGGTTCCACTTGCTCACCCGTCGCTGGTGAGTTGATCGCCCTGCTCCGCAGGTGATGAAACAAGACTTGCGATCGTCCCGTTGAGAAGGCGCTTGCCGGCCGGCGGCTGGTCCAGCGGGGGCCAGGTCTTCGTGTTGCATATAGGATCCTCGGGGTATAGGATGATACAGTAAGCGCACCATTGTCCTTGCCAAACGGTGATCTTGCAGAAGTTCCAGTCCCCGCACCCTACTGCCAGTTGTTGGCAGACAGGCTGGACAAATCGGGCATCCACGGCAATCGCGCAGCAGAGGTTTGTTTTCGATGGGCGGCGCAAGTCCGGTGTGACCACCGAAGATACACCGCTGCCCTGAGGAACACCATGCGCACCGAGGCTCAACGTCGCCAAGATGGTGAAGGTGACAGTACGAAGATTCGTCATTGCTGAGGTTACCAAATGAAAAGCTCTTGCTGGTGTCGGTGTGGGCTGGGCTCTAAACTTTTGGGAACTTGATGTGTGTCAAGTGTTGAGCAAGATGCACCTCAATCCGAACCAGTGTGAAAGCTCGTCACTTTATAGAATGAGGGACCCCATGAGTACGTAACGAAATACGTTTGGGTGAAGAGACTTTTAATCTCGAGAGCTTTTGCGTTTTAACCCAAAGTCTCAACCCACCACCCCCATTTCAACTCTTCAAACTCCCTCATGTCATGCTGGTCTATAATATCTTTGGGGCTATTCCGCAGTCAGCTAGCTTGAACAGTACCTAGTCTGCTCCTACTGTCTGAATTGCAAGGATGTCTCTCTGCTAAGTGAGGTGTATACACATACGCCTTGTCAAGTGGGACCACAAGACGAAGGCTTGTCCACTTGAGCAATATAGATAAACAAACGGTTGCTGACTGGATAGCGAGGGTTAAAATGAACGACTCTTGATAGAAATAGGGATTCCTGTTCCAGGAGTGCCTTTCCGCTCTCGATACCCAATCCTTCCTTGATGTGGATATAGTAAGAGGACCATTCAACGGCAACAGAGGAATATAAACCTTTACTAACGCTATTGAGGTGCAGACCAAAAACTGTCCTCTCGATTGTAGCCAATCGGAATACTGTAGGAAACAGTATCTCTGAGGCGGGCAAGACACGCAAGACTTTGGTCATCCTTGATGCAGAGACCTGTGTTTGAAGAACCATTGCAGTAGCTACCTTCCATGTCAACAGTAAGCAGTGTGCTCAATAGACCCCTCTGTTCTTCAGGAATATAGTATTTCAATTGGGCAAACAGTCTAAAACTCTATTCCTCATGTCAAGTAATAAGCATTATAATATGACTTTAAATTTAGGGTCTCGGTATAGGTTAACTAAAATGATAATAGGTTATACTTGAAATCTAAGGTAAGCTACTGGATATACCTTCTAGCTGTGAGTATGCCATGTTTCGAAATCCGAAAGGAAGTCCAGGCCTGACCCGAGATCTAATATAACAGCCTGTGCGCAAATACAGCCTCGAGGCACGAATCCATACCCATTCCCGCAAGCATGACACGCAAGCCCATAAGCAAGCCTATACGCAAGCTCATACGCAAGCTATCTTGTCATACGCTTCTTCTCTTCAGATGTTCAGATAACAAGTACATCATCAATACCTTCTCAATACTAACCATATATATTTACTAGCTATATTTTAATAGCCAGGCGCATCAGTCATAGCTACTGAGTCCTGACTTATCTTCAAAGTATCACTTTGACTAGAGTTATAGATAAAGGACCTAACTATCTACTATATAGAATATCCGTCCTTTTCTATAACTTAAGCCTAATATATCTCTAGCTAGTTTACCCTACTCCTTAGCTGATTCTTCCTCATAATTTATATGTTTTCTCTAGAGGAAGTCCTTTCTAGAAGAAGTCCTTTCCAGAGGAAGTCCTTTCTAGAGGAAGTCCTTTCCAGAGGAAGTCCTTTCCAGAGGAAGTCCTTCTCAGAACACACTCTCTTTTAGTCAAGAACTAAGGCAATAACTTTTCTCTAGATAAAATACTCGCAATCACCCTGCTTAGCGTGAATGACGCTACCGCCAGCCCTCCTATTCGCGTGGCATTTGAGGGTATTTGCATATACGGAACACACACAACAGACCTCCAGCGTCAACACGTATTTGATCTGCTTGAAAGAATATGCTACTCTGAAGGAGCGAAAGGCCCAGGCCCATTGACAGGCGGGTTCAACCATGAAGGCTATCACTTTAAATATGTTTGCACCTATACTCACAACAATGTTAAATATAGGCTACATCGCATTGTTTACCTACCTAATAATAATAAGTGGTCCGCGATAGCTACCTATAATAGTATATACTAGAGGCTTATAAGTAGTTATATCTTAGATTACTTATAGGTGATAGATGTAATTTCTGATATCTATGTTGAGGAAGTAATGAATTTGATATCACCTAATATAGCATTTTACTTTGGGAGAGCTTCTTTTGTATTTCTCTATATTAGGGAGTAATCGATATTTACATTGCGTTAGTCTCTCTTAAGAAGAGAAGACTCCTACCCCTCTCGCCTCTAGGCTTGCCAGCTAATATGCTCTCGACGGTAGGCATCTCGAGTCCTCCCTCTTCTTCACTACCAGACTCATCTCATAACTGTATCAGGAGTAGATGACCTTCAAAAGGCATAACCTATAGTCAAGTTGAAGAGACTCAACGCTCCAGCAGCCCCGGCATTCTATTCTTGCACGCGCTAATTTACCTGGGGCATTTTAATATCTTGGTAAACTACAAGGCTGATAAGACTATACACGCTAGAGGCTATAGGTCAAGAAGGGACCCTCTAGCGAAACTGCTAGAGTATATATAAATAGGTATATAAATAAGTAGGTATATAATAAATAGGGTAAATATATAAAAATAAGGTAGGTATAATAATTATATTAAAGTTAGTATAAACCTAAATAAGTTCTTAAGTATTCTATAATAGGGGATAAAGATTCCTATATAAAAGAAAAACATCTATACTTTAGTATTCTTCTCCCCTTAAGTTTATCACTTCGCTATTTTATACTCTGCTATGCTCTACCCTCAGGAGCTATGCTCTGGAATATCTACGGTGTAGGTAATGCTTCAGACGTATTACAGATTATTTTATCTCTGGTTCGCCAGTCGGTTACAGCGATACTGGTAGGCTTTCCCAATAGCTGGTATTGCATAACGAGATGAACGATCCATTGGCCAAGCCAATGAGAAAGACTTCATCTTATTTTATGGAAGCTGTATGTGGAAGAACACGTCCTCAATCAAGTGATTTCGCAGAGAAAAAATAGGTTTTAAGGAGAAGTGCGTCAGCGGCACTTCCTTTGCTGATTGTTGCTGATTGTTGTTGTTGTTGTTGTTGTTGCTGTTGTATTGTTTTACGCCATGCGTCCCCCTACTGGGGCAAAGAGCGTTCGCGCAGCTAACCATACAGCTCGAGAGCCTCGCCCTAAATATACAGGAAAGCCTTTGCTGATGCTGCAATGCTTCTGCCAAGTGTGCAGTGATTGCCACAGCCACTCCGTCGAGATAGATGAGGCACTTATGCTCTTGGCCGCCCCAAATATAGGAAAGCGCAAGAAACTCTTTTTGAAGTCTGGGCCACATTCCCAGATAGTTGTGTTGAGAAGGGAGCCACTCAGTGGGGCCGAAGATTCTGTCGAAGGGTTCGAGATCAGAAGCCTGATGCCATTTGGGCCCCTCAAAGACCGGAAAGGATATCCCGACATGACAGCTACTCTGTGCTGTTGGAAATAAAGGTTGACGAGCAATAGTGAGAAGTTGAGAGTGATGGTATTTGGAAGAGGGCAGAGAAATGGTGCAAGTTTTGAAGAGATGAATCAGGGAATGAGTGGACGCCGAGGCTGTCTGCGAAACTCGTGCCTTGTAGAGGCATAACGTGTTTAGGCTGACGCCATGTGCATCTACCAGTCTGACGCCCAGAATAAGAACCGGGTGGTACCGCTCATGGGAAACATCTACTCTCACTCTAAGGCTACGATTATACATCTGGGCCCCTTGACGGCGAATTTGAGAACTGTTCTTGAGTATGTCCGGAGCAACGGGCCGCCGGTCGCCACGGTGGATAATAGGGGCAACACGATCATCTCTTACGTCGAAGAGCAGATAGCGGAGATTGACTGGGAGAAGTGGATAGAGAAGGAAGAACTCTCGTCGGCTGCATCGAAGACTTTGTTAGTCTCCCTTGGTTCACTCGGGTCTGGGTCTATCGGGAACTCGTGTTATCTCGGAATCCGTGGGTTCAGTGCGGTCTTCTCTAGTGAAACATAAGCGTATTGCAGTCAGTAAGACTGGGGGCAGCAATTGGGGAGCAGTTGGTAGCCCTTCCGACCGATGGTGCGATTGACGACATAGCCATGATGCTTCGAGGCGGGGATGACACGGTTAGAGATCCGGGATTTCAGGGTTACCGCGGGCTTGTTATCCAGCCAACCAAATTGTCACTGGGTTGGCAGTATTGGAAGAAATGCAAATTGATCGCTCCAGGCGGCCTTCCAAATACTATAGAGTCAAGTGCCTTCTATAAAGACAGGTTTGATCGTAGTAACTGGCGGATGAAAGGTCTAATAGGGTGCCGATGCCGATAGTCAATCACTGACGTTCAACAGAACTATATTTACTGATTCCGACAGTCATGGTCGATCTTGAATGATGAATAAGTCATGTGATGTCTTTGTTCTCGGTAAAATCTCTCCTCTTTCCTATCAACTAACTTCATACACGGGTAAGACTTCCAACTGGATGGTTGTAACACAACGGCCTGCCAGTATTATAGTCAGAATCGAGTCAAGCGTATGATAACGACATTATTCACCTCCTTTTAGGTGCAGTTGGCTTTGCTACAGCACAAGAAGAAAGGATTCCGGCCGGTGTGGTCTACACACTTGAAGTCGAACCCTTGGCCCTTGATACAGTCGTTCTTCGCAGCGTCAAAAGTAGACGTAACTGGACCTGAATCCAAGCACTCGGCAGAAACGCTGGACATGATTGCCGCGAAAGTGAGTAAAACGGTGCTGAAAAACAACATTTTGCTGGGTATACGACTTCCAGAGGCTGTTGAAAAAAAGATTTGTGGATGAGTAGAGCTGGGTGCGCAGTAGTATGTTGAATCGACAAGAGACGACGGAATGACTTGGATGAGAAGAACTGCTTATATAGTCTCATATCTCTCAGTCTCCGATAATCCCCAGCTTTCCTTCGGCGCGGCGCTCAGTAGCCACCTGGGGATCGAGAGGATGCCGACCGTTCCATGATCAGGGTTATCATGTTATAAATGGAGTTTCAAATTACCCCTGAGGCAAATAAATGAAGACTCCGCCGGCGATCAGAGTCATGGATTTGCATGACTTTAATGCGAGATGCTCGGAAACTAGACGATAGGCGGCCAACATGTCGGCGGTCGCCTGTATGGCTTTTGGTCACCGAGTTAGTTAACTCCGTGTGGATTACTTCATACTGCTCTATGGAAGCTTGCTGCCTCAGACTGTTGCCTGCCTCGTATCCAAGCTGCAGATAAGAGTCGTTCGGACTAGTACGAAGTCAAGTGTATGTTAACATGTAGCGAGATGAATTTAATGTTACCTTTTGAAATTGGACCTAAGTCCTGGCCTACTACGGCATTTTGGTCTTCAAAGCACATGAGTCGTAATTGAATCGCCGTCAGTCCGATAATCCCGATGGTGCAAGTTCAAATGGACCTCGAACGACACCATAGCCACAAGACGGGGTCTTCGTCACGCCACCCCAGCTACCATTCCAATGTCAATAACATGCTACTGCGTGTGACTCTCGCTGTGACTATGGACTATACCCGGAAGCAACAACGTTTTCTGTGGCAGTGCATCATCAACTTCAAGGGCGTGGAAAACGCACCCTTTCGCAAGAGCCGGCGTAGACCAAGTAGAAGATCATGACGCCAAGGTGAATATGAGAGTCAGCCCGGTGAAAGACTCGTTATTGTACGCCAGTAAGCCCACGCGGCCGCTCCAAGCGCTCGTCCTCCTCGCGATTTGTGGACTCTTGTTCCTCCATCTTGGCCTTCGGTCGCGTTCTCTGGGTACGCTTATAAGCTCTTCCACCATTAAGATCGTTTCCAAGTGCCTGGCTGTTCTTGGCCGCTTATCGTTGACTGGTGCTAGCCCCGCAGTCTCTCATTGTTACCGAGCAGGCCAAGATCAAAAGCCAATAAATGCCAACGCTCGGCCGTTCTTGTCCATTCGACAACCAAACCTCTCAGCTCTCACTCCAGCCAGCCTTCACGTCGCCCACTTCACCTTGGCCATGGCTAGCGCATCCAATCTCCCAGTTTTGCCTCGACTCGTCACATCAAACGCGTCCGTTTGCCGAGAATGTGGTGTTTGCGGAGTAGCTGGGCGGATTGGCCACAGAAAAGGGCGCGATGGACCAGCAGACGGCGAATATAAAACCGTCATACCGTCAAACGTGCCTTGAGGATGGCTTTTTGAGTCAACAGCTTCTGCACTCAGGTTTTTTGTATTGTGACTGAAGTGTTTTTTCCCACAACAATCGTTGCTGCAGCCGCCATCATGGGCACCTCTTTGATCCAGAAGATTGTCAAGAATGAGGCGATGAAGCAGGATCCCCCCGAGATCTACGGATGGAGGGTTTACGCATTGGCCTGTTCTGCCTGCTTTGGTGGTCTCATCTTCGGCATCGACACCGGAGTCATCGGCGGCGTCCTTCGTATGCGAGAATTTCAAGAGTGAGTCTTCCGAAGAAGCCAGCTACGGCTTCACTTCAGCGCTATCCTCCGTCAATCATGTCGCTAACGAGCCCGACATCACAGTCTCTACAACCTCAACAACATGTCCGATATAGAACGTGCCAACCTCGGTGCAAATATCGTCTCCACCCTCCAGGCCGGCTGTTTTGTCGGCGCTCTCTTGGCTGCACAGGCTGCGGATCAATTCGGCCGACGGCCTGTTCTCATCTGGGCAGCTGGTGGCATCTCCGTCATTGGGGTTATTCTTCAGGCTGCTGCTTCTGGTCAGCTAGCGGCCATGTACGTCGGCAGGTGTGTGGGCCCTCTCTCTTCGTCGGGCGTCGCTATTGTTGTTGATTCCGTCCAAGATTTGTCTCTGGATTCGGTACCGGCTTTGCTTCCATGGTCAACCCTCTCTATGTGGCTGAAAACGCGCCCCGTGCCATCCGCGGTGGTCTTACGGGTATTTATCAGTTATTCATCGTCATGGGTATTTCACACTACGGATTTCCCGTCCTCTGTATTGCGGAAAACACTGACCCAGAGCAGGCATCTTTCTCGCATATTGGATCAGTATGTTTGAGCCTCGTCCACTGGCATCTGTCAGACATGAAGGCTCTCTGGTCAACTAACCTGCCATAGACTACGGCTGCGTCCAAAACGTAAGCGGCACGGCTATCTACATGATTCCGCTTGTTATTCAAGGCGCGCCGCCTCTTTTGCTGATGATTTCCATGTTCCTGTGTAACGAGTCGCCTCGTCATCTCGCCAAGCAGGACAAATGGGAGGAAGCTCTGAGCGTTTTGTCCAGCATCCGCTCTCTTCCTCCCGACCACCCTTACGTGGCCGCCGAGTTTGCCGACATCCGGGCTGCCATTGAGGAAGAGAACGCCATCCTCGACGGTGCAAACTGGATGAGTTTGCAGAAGGAAATGTGGCTGGTTCCCTCCAACCGGAAGCGGGCTATCATCTCGATTCTTCTGATGTTTTTCCAGCAAATGACCGGTGCGTCAACGACTCATGTATGGCTCTCGGTGTGCTAATACAACTCAGGCACCAACGCAATCAATTACTACGCTCCTCAAATTTTTGCCACGCTCGGCGTTGAAGGAACTGAGAACGAACTGTTCGCCACCGGCATTTACGGACTCGTCAAGCTGATCGCCGTTCTCGTCTTCCTCATCTTCGTCGCCGACTCTCTTGGCCGCCGCAAGTCTCTAATCTGGACCGGCATAGGCCAGGGGCTGACAATGCTTTACGTCGGCATCTTCATCGTCGTGGCCAAACCCGGGGAGCAAGAGGGGAGCCAAGTCTCTGCTGCCGGCTATGTAGCCCTCATCTGCGTCTTCCTCTTTGCCTGCATGTTCCAGTTCGGCTGGGGCCCTTGCTGCTGGATTTACGTGTCAGAAATCGCAACCACCAGACTTCGCGCAACAAACGTCTCGTACGCCGCAGCCACCCAGTGGCTGTTTAACTTTGTCATCTCTCGGGCCGTTCCTCCGATGCTGGAGACCATGGGATCGGGTGGTTTCGGAACCTACATTTTCTTCTGCTCGTGGTGTTTTCTCATGGCCGCGTTTGTGTGGTTCTTCATTCCCGAGACCAAGGGACTCTCCCTGGAGGCCATGAACGAACTCTTTGGTTTCCACGAGGACGCCAAGCACAAGCGGGCGGATCTGGAAAACTCATCCGTCAACGTTGAGACAAAGGGAAGCGTTGCTCAGATTGAAGAGTCAGAGTCTCCCGCCAAGATTTGAAGCACGATCGTGGGGCGGTGGGTGGTGTAATAATAGCTACCGTTCGGAATGTGTTGTTTTGCCTGAGCTAGGCCTTGTATAGCCGCACGCTGGAACAAGAGGTGCTTATCACATTTCCCTGGGGACCACGTGGGGACCACAGCCGTACCCTGCTTGAGTACTGTATTGAATCAAGAGGAAATGTCATTGAATTTTCTGATATGCACAGACCTAGGCACACTGTTAGCTGTACAAACCTTGGTTGAATGCAGTGGAATGAGAAGAATGATGCCAGTTCAGTGCAGATGTTGAGGCAACTGAGAAGTGCCGCAAGAGCCAGAGAGTCGGACTGAAGCTAGCCACTTGCCTTTCTATAGATGCACGCATCTTAGAACGCAGCGAAAGACGCACAGCTGATCCTGCATTTCATGTCAGCGGTTGTCATCTGACCGTTTGCTCGGATTCAAGCCTTTCCGTATGATTTCTCTACACTTGTCGGAGTATGCATCGTGATCTTTCTATCCACCTCCCCGAAGCCCATGATGGTACTGGGGTATCTGGAACAAGTGTAGCTTGTCGATAGTTCGGATGATTCAGTTAGTATCTGCCCATACGTGCATCAGTCTCCTAGCTAGCTCACTCTATAACAAAGCCCCCGCAGCCTCCAATAAGACTATCAACGATAAGAAAACTAGGATTTTACAGCAAGTTGGTCCCAAGAGACCAAACTTGTGTGTCGTATGCTTCGCTGATAGCTTGGAGGTCGCCGACGACGTTCATTGACCCAAAGTGTGGTAGTTCAGTTGAAGTACTCACTAAAGCTATCAGACTCAATTATCGCCGCAAAGTCACTATCAAGCTGAAAAGATATATCGTTTGACGCGTTGCCGGGCGTCTTGTGATACATAAGCTAATTGGGATCTTCTATCCATGCTGAAGTGCAGCCCATATACTTAAAATGAAGTCTAACTACAAACTTAGTGCAAAACCAAAACATGACTATCCAACTAGTCCAGAGAGCATTTCACATCACCTACACACGGCTGGTTGATTACGGATACACAGTTGCCAAGTCTCCGTGTTTCCTCTGTTCTAATGTAGGCAGCCATATGTTACCACCGGTCAGCTCTCTTCTTCGTCTGAAATTCGGAAGGACGGTTGTAAAAGGGTACCCTTGACGGGTTTTGTCTAATTATCTTTAATTCAGACACATGGCCGTCTGAACAAGTCTAGCTATAGAGCATGCGAGCCATCACTCCTCATCCCACAAATGCTCGATATCTACACTCATCTACGTTCATCAGAGCTGCCCACTCCTGACTTGCATTGAGCTCCTTGGTTCAAGTCCTCTCGGACAAGTCCATTAACAGATCATCCAGACAGTACACATTTACTGGTACTGAGCACGGTAGGTGTCCCAGTAGCTGTGGATGCGGGTCTCCTGGCCAGTGGTGAAGTGGGTGAAGCAGGAGCTGGAAAGGGCTTATTAATAAAGAGGTCATCAAGATAAGGGCCAGGCTGAAAACACTCACTCGTCAGAATAGTCCATGTAGTTGGTGACGGGGTCGGTGCCGGCCAAGGTGGGGCAGGTGTCACGGCCGATCTCGCAGTTGTAAGCCTCCTCGGACTCGAAGGGGGTGTCAGAGACGTAGTCGCCGTTGCCGCCGCACTGGTAACCCTCAAAGGTGTGGTACACTGCGGATACAAGTCAGTAAGGGTCTGCCACATGGACATGGATCAAGATGTGGGAGAGCAGGCAAGACTCACGTCCAAGCCAGTGGCCAATCTCGTGGGTAGCGGTGTGGCCAAGGTTGTACTGCGTCAGACTACCGCCGGGAACGGAAGTGGACAGAATGACGACACCGTCGTAGTAGAAGGAAGACGAGCCGGCGGTGACGGTCTGGGGGAAGTAGGCGTAGCCGAGGTAGGGGGTACCAGGGATGAAGTAAACGTTCAAGTCAGCGTAGGTGCCCTTGCGGAGCGCTCGCTTCATGGCCAATTCGGACCTGTCAGAGGCCCAGTTGCTGTTGATGGTCCAGTCAGCGCCGGCCTGGGCAAACTGAACGTCGTGAGGGGCGAAAGCCGTGTTCAGGACATCCAGCTGGCGGTCCAGGGTAGCCTGGGTAAGGTAGCCGCCGCTGACAGAGTTGGAGGTGGCAACGACGTGCCAGTAGATGTTGACGTTGATAGGTGCCAGGCGAGTGGCATTGGCCGGGACACGAGCGTTGTCCTCCTTGAGCTGCAGGCGTTGAGCAAACTCGACCTGCTCCTGGGAGGGAGAGGGAGTGCCGCAAGAACGCTGAGCGAGGGCGCCGGAGGCTGCCGCGAGGGCAGAGAGAACAAAGGTCTTGAACTGCATCTTGAGGAGGAGAACCGGACACCTGACTGGAGAGGCTTGACCAAGAGGAGCGAGATGGGGATGAGGATAGAGAAACACCTTGATGGCTGGTGTTTTGGCGACTTATATAACCACGACGGATATCCCATCGTCGTCGTAAAGAGGTCCAAGTTGGAAGTAGACCATCAGTGAAGCTCGCGAGCTAACAGCCATATCGCAACACTCGAAGACCCCAAGCTAACAACCTTCCCGAAGCGGTCAAGGCCGACGCTCGAGAATATTGCCGCCGGCTGCATTGTGGCACGCGAACTGGATCAGATGCAGCGGCTGTTCGTTCGGGCGCGGTCAAGAGTGGCTCCATTCCGTCTCGTGCTGGGGAGTTGATTCATGTTGGAGTTGAAGGCACCTGCTCAGTTTGTTAGGTGGCAATGGCACTGGATTTGACGACAGCCGCTAGAGGAAGACGTGATAAGACGGCTGGTCGGCAATTATGGAGATGCCAAGATAAATCACGGCTTTTGCGATGATTTGGGCGATGCCAAGACGGTAAGGGTGGCCAAGATGGGCACCTGTTCCTGGCTCTGGCTCTGGCTCTGGCTCTGGTTCGTGTGCTACGTCGTCACACCACGTAGTACCATGTCAGTAGAAGATGGTCCAACAGGCGACGACGCTCTGATCGAGGCCGACAGCGGCTGTTTATCGACTTGCCTTTTGCGCCAATCTCGACCCATTTATTGGCTGGCATCACGCAGACCTGTCTCTGGTCGCGCGTATTGCTGTTTCCACTCATCTTCTTGGCGGGCAACGTCGAGCTTCCAAGTTCGCATGGGGATTGGCCAAATCAAGCTTATATTTTTACGTCGTACTAGGTGTCGGGCATGGCCGATCCCCCAAAACTGTCACCTTCCTTAATCCGACTTCAGTCCCACCCCGCATCGCTGAGAGAGGCTGGAGGTCTGGTCCTCTGTGTACCGTTGCTGTGACTGATTGTTATGACTGATTGCTGTCTGTCCGAGAGCCATGATCTCTACGTTTGGGTTCAGGTCCAAGGTGTACGATGAGATTCGGGTTGGATGCGTTGTGTTGCATACATCGGAAATTGTTCCTAGAGGCAGATGAAGGCCTCCAACATCACCCAGTTATGCTTGACATCATTCCTGTTGCGTATTCCATCATCTATCATTATCTAAGTATCAGATACACAGTACGCGGTGTTATCTCCGCGCAGGTCCCGCCCACATCCCGGCCGCCCGGCCACCCTTCCTTCCCCACACCTCCGGCAATGGTCCCCATCTGCCGCGGCCTCATGCGCCTCACGCGCCTCACACGCCTCACGCGCCTCATGCGCCTTGTGCACCCTTATCTTGAGTGATGCAGGGTGTGATGCTCTTGTTCACTCGAAGTGCACCATCTCCTGACCTGGCTCTTCTCTCCCCTAACCACCCACCCCCTCGGACAAAATAATCATGTTTATCTGGTGCTTCTTTTGTCTTGCTAGCTTCGACATGTCTTCTTTGGAAATCGAATGCCTGTCGGTAGTATCGTACTGTTTATATACCACAGCTCAATATCTTCTCCGTAGTACAGATTCTATCAATAGCTATTATGGCATTGACACCGGCGTTGACAGAAGTCTGACCAGCTTCAGTGCCGCGTTCAGAATTGTGCATGTAGCTCATATTTCATTGCTCGGGTCTCATGCTGGCCAATGGCCATCTTCTTCATTCACTGCAATGCCACAATCAAAGGCGACTTTGTCTCGTCGCCCGTATGGTCAATGTTGTTGGGCCATCTTACGAGACTACATACCACAGCTTACACTCCTTCGCAAGACGAAGCTATCGTCATCTTGGCTACCTACCTCGATCTATACAAACCCCGTTGGGCCTCTTCGAATGTGCCTTCGCTGAATGTCTCACAAATACAACGTCCTCTCTCCCAACACTCGCCCTTAGCGTTCCAATCTGACACCAAGCCACTCAGCCATCGAGGATCAACTAAGACAATACATGACGACTGCTACCACATGTCAACCCCAATACATATTTTTCGAATGAGGCTTCTGCAAGGGATGTTGGTTTGCCACATAAATAAGCAACACCAGTGGTCGGTCCCGGCCGCTCGGCGATGTTCTGCCATTACCACTTCTTCCAGAAATGGGCTCCGTCACATTGCACCACCGATGGACGCCCTTCTTCATCCTATTGGGGATATGGATATATGTCGCTTTGCGGAACCCCCAGCCCCGTGAGTCCGCTGCTGTACAGTCAGCTGTCGAATGGGAACACCGAAACGACATTCACGATCATGCCGAGCCACCTAGTACCATTTCCGATGCGACCGAATCCTCAACCACCTTCTCCGACAGCCAGGCGAAGCCCTCAAGCGCGCCTCCGGATCCTCCAGCTCGGCTTCTAATCACTTATTCTTACGCCGAATCAAAGACGTCCCGCGAAAACTTGGAGTATTTTATCAAGCATGGCTTACACAATGCCGCCGACTTTATCTTCGTCTTCAACGGACCTACCAATGCAATCGATTTCGTCCCAGCCGAAGACAACATCAGAACTATCCAGCGGGATAACAGTTGTTTCGACTTGGGCAGTGCGGGAGAGGTGCTGAGGCAAGATGACCTATGGAGACGGTACAGCCGCTTCATCATCATGAATGCGAGTGCACGGGGCCCTATTCTGCCTTACTGGAGTGATGCTTGCTGGTCAGCAATGCTTCAATCCAAAGTTACAGAGAAAGTCAAGGTATGCTCCGCTGTTTACTCTGTTGGCTGCTTTGAACTCCGTACGTATCGTGAATGCATCGTACATCCCCTCCATGCTCAATAGATCTGTCATTAATACGCAAGATTGCCTCCCCAGCTTGTTGGACTGGCTGCCAAGTGCTGGCCGCGTTTCCACGTTTCTTCGATGATATGGGCTACAGACCAAGTTGGTCTGGAAATCCTCATGGATCCTACTCTGGGTCACACGAACTCGGTTTCGGACGTTTTTGGGGGGCCCGGGGACTCCGTGGGTCTCAGCAGCTGCTACAACACTCTGGAAAAGGCTTTGCACGCCGAGGTCGGAGCGACGGTCGTGATTCAGGAGTCGGGCTACGAGGTAGATGTGCTGATGACATCCTTTCACAACCATCACGACGACAAGGCTTACTGCGACTCACTCCCCTACGACACCGTGGACCCTTTGCGGGGATCCGGCCTTCATCCATTCGACACCATGTTTACGAGACCAGGGAACGGAATGGACCCCGCTTTCGCAGGAACTATGGAATCCTGGACAGCAGATCAAAACTACTCAAGCTATCTTCGTTGTTGACCCTGTTTATCAACTACCTCCGTACAAATACCACGGATAGCAGAAAGACCTTGAACGCGATCGACATCTGAACCACGTTCCAAACTCAATCTAGATCCAAGTCATTCCCTCATATGGTGGAATGATACTGATGTGCATACTGTTGTGCGAAAGAGACAGCTCTTCTAGAATGAGAAGGGTGGCATCCTACCCTCGTGTGCTTTTGACTACTTATGCGTGATTGTTTTTGTATTCTCCTTCCGATCCTCATCTCTAGCAGCTGTACACTCATACTTCTGTTTTTCGTCATGACAGTCATTTCAGAACATATCTCGATTCGAATAACTATCCATCACCAAAGCTTTTTTTGTTCTCGGAACTTTCCTTGGTCCTTGGCTCTGACGTTGAAGACGTGGTCACGATCAGTTCACCCTGATGACGCCGCAACCTCTTTTGACCACCAAGGCCCGTGACAAGCAACGAAAAGTCGACCGGAAAAAAAGTCTCAGCTACTGGTGTCACTTTGGCTTGCTAATGAGACAGGACATCTCATACAGTGGTGGAACATTTGTCCTAACAGGTTATCTGCCATGTCTCTCTATCGCCTCTGCAATTTTCTTGCATGGAATAGTGATGCTGGAAGAGAATCTCATCATGCCTGCATCTGACGCGACATCTGACACTGCATTTTAACTCAGCGTACTTGGGCTGCAATTGCTTTTTCTTCAGGCATAATGATAGCAGAACACACGTCTTAATTTCCACTCTTAATGTGGTGGGTAAAGTGGCTTTAGGTCAAAAGCATGAACGGCTTACCCTGGAGTACAACTGTCTGTGTGGTAGCTCGTTTTCTCGGGAATCGGGGATGTGATACGTGAATCCTAAAATTGCCCTCTCCAAGAGGTTCCTCGAGAACCCCGTCTCCAACCTAGGCAATGGCTCTGAGGGGTCAGTCTATACGAACTTGCCAACTCTCTTGGTAGAGAAAGAAGGCAAAAGCAGCGATGGGAAACGTCATCCTATTTTTGATCACCCAGAGAATGGTGCATTCATGGAAGGTAAGGTCGATAATTCAGAAAACGTGAGATTCCTGATTGAGCACCAGATTCTGTACCACCTGATGAGTGAAATATTCATCATTAACATCTCACAGTACCAATAGATCAAATTCATCGCATCTCTTCTTCTCAAGAGTTGATATACTATTTATAAGTGGTCCCAAGCAGCTTCCTACACACCAGTGTGTTGAAGCTTTCTCATTCGGTCGAGCCATGCTCAAAACTTCTAGAACTGAACAAACCTGCGCTTCCCAGCAGGAGCCGCCGGAGCTGCTGCTGGGGGTGCAGCAGGTAGTACTGCCACTGGAACTGCGGGAGCCAGGGCGGGCTTACCACCGGCGGGCGCCGCTGGTGCCGGAGCCGCAGCTGGTGGAGGGGCGGGAGCTGCAGCAGGTTTGCCTCCGGCCGGTGCTGCAGGAGCCGGAGCCGTAGCTGGTGGAGGTGCAGGGGCTGCCGCAGGCTTGCCGCCAGCCGGCGCAGCTGGTGGAGGAGCTGCAGCTGGTGGAGGAGCGGGAGCTGCGGCAGGCTTACCACCGGCCGGTGCTGCAGGAGCCGGTACTGCGGCGGGAGGAGGAGCAGGTTTGCCAGCGGCGGGAGCAGCAGGAGCCGCCGGAGCCGCAGCTGGTGGTGCAGCGGCAGCAGGCTTCGATCCAGCGGGCGCAGCCGGGGCCGCAGGGGCGGGTTTCGGGGCCGCAGGGGCCGCAGCAGGTGGAGCCGGAGCCGGAGCGGCTGCTGGAGGTGGGGCAACCGCTGGAGGTGGGGCAACCGCCGGAGGTGGAGCGGCTACTCCGGCAGCAGGAGCCGCAGCAGCGGGATTAGCAGCACCTTTGCCCTTGAGGACTCCAGAAGCTGCGCTGAGGACGCTATTTGCCGCGGTTCCAGCCTTGCCCTTGCCTTTCAGTACGCCAGATGCTGTACCCAAGACCGTTCCAATAGGGTCGTTGGCAGCAGCTTGCGAACCTGCGGGAGCGGCGGCGCCAGCGGGCTGAGCACCTTTTCCCTTGAGGACTCCAGCGGCCGTTCCAAGCACTGCACCCAGAGGGTCTGCAGCTTTGGATCCAGCAGGAGCCGCAGCACCAGCAGCTTGGCCTTTAGTTTTGCCAGTCAAGGTACCCAACACGGAACCGATTGGGTCAGCCGCTGGCGCAGCTCCAGCAGCAGGGGCTGCGGCAGCTTGTCGGGCACCGAGAGCAGGTGCTTTCTTCCCCTTGGCTGGGGCAGCAGCTCCTGCTGTCTTGCCCTTGGCCGGAGAAGCAGCGCCGGCCGTCTTCCCCTTGGCCGGTGTGGCGGCGCCAGCTGTCTTGCCCTTAGCCGGGGAGGCAGCGGCCGTCTTCCCTTTAGCCTTGGCCCCCGTGAGACCGCCGATCAAAGCACCGAAAGGGTCTGCGGCGGCGGCTTGATTTCCTGTGCTCTTTCCGGCTGCAGCCTGGCCACCTCCGAGTAAAGCACCAAGCGGGTCTGCCGCGGCAGCTTGATTTCCCTTGCCCTTTCCGGCCGCGGCTCCGGCTGCAGCTCCAGCTGCTTGGCCACCCGAGCAGGTGCTGAAGCTCGTGTCAGCCCACGAACAACTGCAAGTGGGAAATAGGTACTGGGCTTAATCGAAAATGACATACCCGGTAAGTCCGTTGGCTTGGGCTCTGACGCACTTGGCGTTCTGTCCTCCCTGCGAGCGAGTCAGCAAACCCATTATACCATCGTTGACGTTGACAATCCCATACGGAGAGGAGACAGTCCAGGTCATCAAAGCACACAGCGCCTTGGGCCGAGACGTAGCTCACGCAAAGAGCAGAGGCGAAAACTGTGAATCCACGCATCCTGACAATAGGTAAAGAATTATTGGTCCGCAATCAAGCGCAAATGTTTTTAAAGAGTGATGGGCTATAGGTTTCGGGCGAGACCCCGTCCCATCGGGGATTCTGGGTCTTTATAGAGCAGCGCATATTGCGCAGCCTTCGATTCCTGCATCTCGGCCCGGCGTAAGCCAATGATCAGTCTCGACCCAGCTTTACGTGGAAAGCCGAGGCAGCTTCAGATTGCCACAGGCATGCAGCTGCTCACAAATACAATGGGAGCATCTCTAAAACGTCTCGAGATTTGTTTGACCGGAAGGATCCCAATGTCCTCGCGAAGTCACCGCCTGTGCTCTGCATGGTGGACCATACGTTGATGCGTGATCATTGCGTCGGGCTGGATGCAGCCTGCAGGCTCGACTAACTCGCAGAGCTCCCATGACGGGGAACCAAAATAGTCAGGCTGGCACATCGGGAGATGGAGCCCAGCCGGACAACACAGCCTGTTCGTCTGAAGTGATTGACAAATTCGCACTGACGCGTAGGGCCTCGCGTTGCTTTGGTAAATAAGATGCATGGTTCCGACTTCAGAACCTCGAAATATGCATTGGCCCTGCATCGGCGTCTCACTGCACTGACGATGTGTCAGTGCCCGTTTGACAACAAGTGGCAACATCAAGATTTGTCAAATTATCTAGCCCGAGTGGCCTCTCTGAACGAGTGCTTTGCTTCAGTCTAGGCAGCGCTTTTGGAAGTGTTTGGTTCATCGTCCAGCTTGCGATGCTGTGAGCCTCGGCAGTCCACTCTGACTTGGATAACTTTTGATGCTCGCTGAGGTTTGGCGGAGAAGTGCGTATCATCTGCACTTCCACGTCTGGAGACGGAGCTGGCCGTTTCATTTTGTTTCTTTTATAAATAAGAATAAAATGAAATCTGCCTAATCTCTTTTCATTACTGCCCGTCTTTTGTTTAATTATGTAGCAGATGAAACTGGTCGCTCACCGCTTAGGTCGACTACATTAGGAGTCACACATGCATTGCTACGTCGTGCCGAAATACAACATCTTTGCTTTCTTAAGTTGTTTTCTTTTCACCGGTTATTGGGTTGGCTAGGTGCTTGTTGATACCGTCACATGCTCTTAAAGGCGGAGCTGGGTCGGATCAAAACTGCAGAGTCGTCGTCCCAAGGTCGTCGGCCCACGGGCACAGGTGGCCCTGACCCAAGACACAGTTGCAATCTATGCTCAAATCGCATTCGGCAGTTTGACATTTTACTTCTCATTTTTTTTCCGCAATTCTGACCCCTCTGGGTATTGCCACATCCGATGAGAGGTGACTGCACGACGTCCGATGACATTGATCTGATTAATGGACGGCTCTACGTAATACCAGCAGGATAATCATCTTCCAGACCTTTAGACATCAGTCTTATACTTTCAAGCCTATACGTTCATTATCAATTCTCTTTCTGTTCTCTGGTCCGCCTCTCACTTCCATCTATCCTACAAGAGGCCGTTGTCCGTCGCCTGACGTCCTTTGCTGGTTATACGCAGCCTAGGCGCGCCTCAACTGCCATATCCTCAGTATTTAGCATCATGTCTTTGTGCACATGAGAGAAGATTACAGTCGTTTTCGTCATGTTATACTTCATTGTGGTGATGGGTGCTTATCAAGCGACGGCCAGTTTGGCCGGTTACTGCCACTCACGACTACGTGGTGCAGGTCTGTGATCGCTGCTTAAACGGCGAGTTTGGCCTAGATACGTTGCATGATTTGCAATCATAGGTGTCTAACCTCCCTGAAGTCATGTGGATTTGTAATGCTCATCTGCCTGTTAAGCCCGGAATTAAAAGGACGCAATGATCCAGATACGAGCTTAATTCCTAGCAGTAGGTACCTCGCAGTATCATATCTTCAGCCAAGTGCGTGCTATCAACATACATCTTATACGTCTTTTTCCATCCTTCTCTATCAGTTGACATGGTTGTCGCACTTGTCACCGGCGGAAATGCTGGCATTTGCGAGGCCGTTGTCCGTCAGCTAGCTACCATCCCGGGCTTCCATGTCATCGTTGGCTCTCGCAACCTATCTGCAGCCCAGTCTCTCGTGAAGTCTCTCAACTCTGCGGGATACTCCGTCTCCTCCGTCCAACTGGATCTGACCTCGGACGAATCCATCTCCAAGGCCATGGAGCACATTGCCAGTACCCATGGCCAGCTCGACATTCTTGTCAACAACGCTGCTATTCTCATCGATCTAGCTCCTGGAGGGTTCACTTCAACTCGCGACCTTTTCAAGAAGACTTTCGAAACCAACGTTATCGGCACCGCCGTGTTGACCGAAGCTGCTCTTCCACTTTTGCAAAAGAGTGTCCATCCGCGAGTGATTTTTGTTTCCTCGCAGATGGGCTCCATGCACTCGTCCCTCGACGTCACGAAACCTTTCTACGCGATCGACATCAAGGCTTACGACTCCAGCAAGGCAGCTGTCAATATGCTAGCCATCAACTATGCCCGTATTCTGAAGCCCATTGGGGGCGTGTCGAATGCCGTCTGCCCCGGTCTTGTCAAAACTAAACTCAACGGCTTTAATGAGGCCGGCGCCCCGGTGGAGATTGGAGCTGAAAGAATTGTTGAGCTTGCTACTGCGGCCCCAGATGGTCAGACTGGCACGTTTTCCAACCGAGAGGGACCTCTCCGCTGGTAGACGTGGAGGATTACGATCAGTCACGAAGGGGTACTGTGCATTTTCACAAGGATGAAAGCACTTGAATTATGAGAAATCTTTGTAGGGCGGGTAGAAGCCAACAGGTTTCATTACACCATCACAGAAGCCAGGTTTAGAAGAACGCAGAGGTTGTCCGATCCAGCGTTCCATGTTTCTAGCCTGTCCGCATTGCCCTGTCTGTTAGCTACTCGCTGCAGGTCCACGAGCTCTCCAAATGTCTCAGGACGACATCCTCTGCTAACTATGTCTTCCAGGGCGTCGGTCTCTTCCTTCCAGGCCCCTGGCGTGGTTGCTGCCCATCTTGCTGCGTGGCATGGAAGCGGAAGATTCCTCCACTCGTCGAGAAACGTGCACGGAATCCCGATCCGGACGCAGCTTATCTGAGCGACAAGATAAAACACGCAGATGAGTCTTGATCTTGGTCAGCTTTGCGTTGCGACTAGAACATGTCAGTCACAAATACCTAATTCGGGACTCTTCGAGAACCCATTCCTCCCATCCACTGATGCTCGAGGCCTTTGTGCCACCGCAGTGCTCGCTTGCGGTGACCAGAATGTACTGTTTCCAAAAGTGCTTCTCCCCGTTAGATTTTCTCGGTCTTGGTTCTTAGATGTACGGACCTTGTATGCCCATAGAATCTCAGTGTTGTAGATCGGATCTTGGTCGGACCTGTTGCAACCGTCCACGAGGCGCATTGTGAGGTAGATGACAGCGGCTTGCAATGCTGCAAAAATCTCAAACTTTGAGTATGTCGCCATCTGAGAAAAGTGTCAGCATTCGCTACTAGTCAAAAGCTAGTTGCGTATTTGCTCGGACCTCTTGCAGACACCTCTGTTGTTCGTCTTTGATAGCTTTCCAAAGAAAACTTCGCGTGTCATCGTTTCTTGACGCAAAAAGCGCCGCAATCGCCATGCAGTTCGCCAGTGGTTCAGGCAAATGACCCTTATCTTGGAGGGGATGGATGAAGGGCGGGAATGTCGACCTGCGAAGCATCATCTGGGGGTAAGCACTCAACGACTGCTTGATGATGTTGGCGTGTGCTGTAGCTAGGGGGCTCGGTGGTCGTATGCAAGCAAGAGGGAAAGTGACTTGCGAATGAGGCGAGATTATGCAGTCATTCATGGGCCCTGGAATTGACAGCTCGTTGCCGTTCATCAAGCGAAGCCAATCCATTGAGAATTCGCTACCGTTATTGTTTCGGATCCTGGGCGACACCACCATGTGTGCGGATGTGTCAAAGAAGTCTTCAAACACGAGAGGTGTCGATCTCTGAGATGGACTCCACAAGGGATCTTCCGCAGCATCAATAGACGATATGCTTGAGATGACATGTCGATCTGAAGGTGACGTCAACGTTGCCAAGGGCACTCTGACCACCGCATCTTCCACTTGACCAGAGATCTCAGTATCAGCCTCAGTGTAGGCGCAGTGGAGGCCTTTCTCGTCGCAGCGAGCACAGCGCGGCGCAAGACTGCATTTGCTCTTTGAAGCTTTGCATTCTTGACATGGCCTGGGCCGGACGCGCGGGCGATTCCTGGTCCGTCTGCAATAAGTAGTATGTCTTCCCAGTGCGGTTTCTGGAGAGCAGCATCAGAGATGCGTCGGCATTCAAGGAATCTGGGGAGCTGCTTGTGAGAAACTCACTCTGCGTGAATGGCTTCCTGCAGACGTCGCAGAATAGAATGCCACTAGGAATGCTAGCTTCGGGAAGACCCATTTCTGCAATAGCGGCACTCGTGCCGAAGGAGGCTGTCGTGTTCTGCTACGCCGCAGATTGAGGTTTGCAGACTCCAATCCGGGTAGCTGTAGGTAATCTTCCGAGATGCCACTGGAGACCTGGACATTGATGTGAGTTCAAAAGGATGAAGTGTATTTGTCAGGAAACGCTACCAGCGGCTGCTGTCATATCGAGCTGACCAGTTGGGCTTTGTTTCGTCTCACTAGACACATCGTTTGTAAGCAAGCATGAGCGTGAGATTTGGCATGTCAGCGGAGATAGTGGACAAAGCCCGACTATGAAGACCGCGCAAGTCTACAGTCGAGTTGCAGCACATCATCACAGATTGCTCGTACAGATAGACAAGAGTTGGGTGATCCGTAAACATGAGGCGTAGCTTGGGAAACAATATACTGTAAGGTAAACACGCAACGTCACCTCCTCTCAGTACGCTGAAAACGATCTCCTCCGAGACAACAGCGTAGGCAGTAGTAAGGGTATCAGTAGCTAGACATTTCGTTTTGCTCCATCCGAGGGCGCAAAACGTCGACTCTTTGACTCTACAGCTTTTGAGTAACCAATTCTACTCCGTGCCTCACCGTTCATGAGATTTCAATACGTGTTGACAAAGTAGACTGATGACGGTGAGCTGCGGCATTGGCGCTTGAGATATTTCTGGAAACGGCCGGTCGAAGCTGGTGCAAGGCAGTGGACATATCACACCTGCTGGGCCCAGTCACGAGACCCAGCTTATAGGCGTGAGGCGGACGCGTGTAGCGGATATTGCATGTCATCGCCCAACCGCGCGACTGGAGGAGGAGTGGTTGGAGCACATTGACATCAGGGCGAGCGAGTCCCCCCAGCTTGGCCCATGGGGCATTATAGATGGCGAGGCGATTGCCGAGACAGCCGACAGCAGCAGAGGCGTTGTCTCGCGTCCCACATATCAAATGGAGACCCGACCAACTGGAGGAGAAGAGGAGCCAGCGATGAGGCCTTGAAAAGGTACCAAAGACTCAAGCCAAGCCAAGCCAACGAGACAGTGGGTTGATTTCGGCAGAGCGTTAATACTAGTTATGCGATGTGTAGAGCCCGCGAGGTGACACTTGCCACCCGCTGTTGTGTCGCGTTCTCATCCGCCGGGAAGAAGGGCAAACTGTACCAACTGGCGACCCGACAGGTGATCTGCCAGGACCGAGACCACGGCTTGTTGGTGAAGCTGTACTGGTTTGGAGCACGTCTCGGGTGCATAGCAGCCCAATGGGAAGGTGCTGAGCGGTTGAACAGCCCGATGGTGGTGTGGTAGGATCGGCGGTTGCAGTTGATGGGATTGATGAGGATGCGGATTGACAGGGGCAGAATGAACCCAATAGGAAAGGCCGTGGTGGAGGGCAATATCAGGGTGAACGATCATAGGTGGGTGCCATAAGCGCCATGAGTGGGTGGTTTGTCGGTAACGCCATGCCGTAAGGCATGCGTTAACGCCTGAGGCGCGTACGCCTCCGTACGCATATAGCATACGTGTCCATACGCCCCATAGGCGTAGGGTATACGTGGCCGTATACCCTTATCCCCCCTGGCAATACCCGTCACCAGCCATAGCCGAGTACTATAGTATACTATAGATCTAGAGCCTTATATGCCTACGTATAGGCATGTAACGTAATAAGAATAACAACGAATACCAGAACCCTTTTATAC
>RYZW01000487.1:9361-19379 GCA_004367215.1 Colletotrichum trifolii
GATATTATTAGTTTAGTATAATAAGTTATAGGTTAGCTAGATAATCTTTTTTTAAATATCTATAAATTACTTATTAATTATAGTATTTAGGATGATTTTATTAAGGCTTATTTTAATAAAGTAATAGTTTTAGTTATAATAGTTTTAGCTAGATATTTCTATATTTATTTTATAGTTCTTTTATTATAAGTAGCTATATAGATTTCGATGGGATTTTAGTTTTATTATAAGAAGTATAGAAAAATAATAGATTATAGAATACTTAGCTCTTCATACTCTATTCTATTCTATTTTTAAGAAGTTTATAAAAATTCCTAACTTTATAACTTTAGTATTTACTTTTAGCTATATATACTAAGCCTTAACCTAGAAAAAGCTTTCCCCGATTATTACTATAAGGTCTTCTACTATTATAAAGTTAAATATCGGAATTAGGAGTATAATTATTTATAATAATAAGTAATGTTATTACTATTTTAACTAGTTATAAGTTAGTATTAGCATAAATGCTATTATTAAGTAAAGTCTATAGTTAAATCTATATATAGAGTAAAGAGCTTAGATACTATTCTAGGTATAGAGTAAAAGTAACTAAATACATATATTAATATATAAAGCTCTTATTACTATATTAAGCTAATAGTGCTTCTAATAAGCTTTTTCATTAATCTATAAGGTTTCCCACCTGTTAGCGAGGTTTTAGTATATTAACTAGAAATCTTTAGATTAAGCTAGGGTATTTAACTTTTTTAGTATATTAACTAGAAATCTTTAAGGTAAAACCTAAAGTGTCTAACCTTTTTCTATAAGGTATCCTATTACTAATTAGGTATATAGGGTTTCTTATAGCTAACTAAGCTACTAAAGTATTAGTATATATTCGCTAGCTAGTTATCTACCCTCTAGGGTACTCTTACTATACTATAGGTTTCTAGCTTTATGCTTAATATAGCTCTAAGGCTTCTTTAGTAAACTCTTAGCAATAAAGTACTTATAGTAAACCCTTATAAAGTAGCTTAGTTTCTAGTAAAATATATAGAATTTATTATGGTAATAAATAGCTGTAATATAGCTTAACTTACTATCTATTTCGTATAATAGGTAGTTTTTAAAGTATCCTTTAAAGTATAACTTTTTTACTAGGGGTTTTCTAGAGTATTAGTTTCCCTATAATATTTAGGTACTAACCCCTTAGTAGTAGTATTCTTAATACTACTAACTAATATTCCCTGAGAATTTTAAAGGGTTTCTTAGAAGTATTTAGCTATTAGAGCTACTATTTCAAGTATTTAGTTATTAAACTTCGAGTATTACAAATACTATTATAGCCTAGTTTTAAGATAATAGAAGAAAGCGAAAGTATAAAACCTCGAAACTTCTAACTTAAGAATACTTAAAGCTTTATAAATAGCTTACTATCTAGTATAAAGTTTTAGTAAGGACTAGTTTTTATACTAAAATATATAAAGTATACTATAGAAGTATAGTTCTTATAGTATTAGATTAGTTAATAGATTTAGTTACTTTTACTCTATACCCAGAATAGTATCTAAGCTTTTTGTTTATATATAGATTTAACAATAAATTCTACCCAATAATAGTATTTATATTAATACTAGCTTATAACTAGTTAAAATAGTAATGAAATTACCTATTATTATAGATAATTATACTTCTAGTTCTAATATTCAACTCCATAATAATAGAAGACTTTATAGTAATAGTCAGGGAGAATTTTATTAAAACTAGGACTTAATATATATAAATAAAAATAACCATTAAAATTTTAGGGTTAAGAACTTTTTTGAATTTCTTACAAATAGAATAAAATAAAGTATTTATTTCGAGATATAAAAACTAGGTATTCTATAATCGATTATTTTTCTATAACCTCTATAATAGAACTAAAATCTTCTCAAAATCTATATAACTACTTATAAGAAGACAACTATAAGATAAGTATAGAAATATTTAGTTATAACTATTATAATTAAAACTATTAGTATATTAGACTATGTTTCAATTAAATTATTCTAGATACTATAATTAAAAAGTAGTTTATAGATATTTAAAAGAAAATTATCTACTTATCTTACAAATTACTATGCTAAGCTAATAATATTAGAGACTAAATATTAGTTAAATAATACCTTAATATTGATATTTTGTTATAATACTAGTTATTAGATATTTTAAAGTATTATAATATTCTAGTTATAGGGGTTTTAAAAGTTATTTAGTTATACTAGAAATATCTATATCTATATAAGTATTATTTATATATTAGCTATACTTAATTAATATATCAAAATCGTTTATTAATAAGANTTTACTAATAAGAGTAAGCTAAGTTCTACTATATTTATATAGAGATTATAAATTAACTTATATTAGTAATAGAGACTTTTCGTATTAGTAACATAAAGTTCTATCTCGGGGGTAGATAAAGCTTAGTAGGTATATTGAAGTTATAGATATTAAAGTTATAATAAATATCTAAATAGAATAATTATAGTTAGTAGTAATTAAATATCTCGAGATATTTAAATTATATATAGTTATAAGGGTATAAGGGTATAAAAGTATAAGGTTATTATAGAAGGAGTTGTTAGTTATTTATTATTTATGAAAAGGTTAATATAGGGCGGGTATGCTAGCTACTATAGCTGTTAGGGTTTTAGCCCCGGATTAACTAGGGGCTAGCTATAGTAGTAAGTAGGGGGATTAGTTAATAAATAATATATAAATACTATAAAATTAACTTATAGAAAGTCTAGTAATAGTATATAACAATAGTTATACTACTAAGTCTATAAGCTATATATTAGCTTACTTATAGCTTACTAAATCTTATATATTATAAGAATCCCTAAGTATAGAAAATAACTATTTTGAATTACTATTAACTAATCCTCGATTTTATATAAAATAGTATTTTTATAAAAGAAATTATATAAGTTATTAGGGAGCTTCGATTAATCTTTATAGTTAATATTATAAATTAATAGTATAGGCGTTACTATACGTTTACTACTAGAAAGCTAGGCTGATATTATCTCTATAAAAGAGGACTATTATTCGAGGAAGTATACAAGTACTACTATAATTGCTACTTGAGGTTCAGGTAGCGTAGCTACTATATATTCGGGCGACGTAGTTACTATATATATTTACCGGCACTATATATTCGCCAGCCGTTTGCCGTGATAGAGCTATTACTAAAAATCTCAGCCTTACCCCTCTAGGAAGTAGAAGTTAAAGAATTATAAAGGTTTTATAGTAAGGGAAGGATTAATAGCAAAAAATAAGTCTCTATAAGTTATAAAACTTTAACTTAGTAAGCTAACTAGTAGTAGCTATAAGAGGCTTTTATCTTAAAGTAATATCAGGTTACTATATTATATAATCCGTATTTATATAATAATCCGATTATAGCTATCCCGGCTCTCTATATAAGCTATAAAGTATATCTTTATAGTATTTATAAGAGATATTATAGTTTTATAAAGAAAGCTTTAGTAGTATTAGGAACCCTATTAGTACGAAATTAACACTCAAATATCAGAGGAAAACTAATACTCTATAAAACTTCTTAGTAAGGAAATTATACTTTAAAAGCTACATTTCATATGAAGTATATAGTAAGTTAGGCTATACTATAGCTATTTATTACTATGATGAGTTCTATATATTCTACTAGAAGCTAGGTTACTTTATAAGAGTTTATTAGAGTTATAGCTAAGTCTATTACTCTATTTAGAATTATAGCTAAGTCTATTATTTACTCTATATTCTATTTCTCTATATAAGAAAGTATTAAAAAGCTTAAGTAATCTCTACTTACTCTCATAACCCTATATTTTCTATTCATCCTAGAAAACTAGTTTTTAGAGTTTAGGTTTTATAACCTTTATTAATTAAACTCTAAATTAGCTAAACTTGAATATTGGAGTATTTGATATTTAAGCTTTTAGTAGCCTATATATCTCGGAGCTTTAAATANTAAGCTTTTAGTAGCATATATATCTCGGAGCTCTGAATATTCCGTATAATAAAAAGTTAACCTTTCTAAAAATAAACTCTATTTTAGTTATATAAATAATAAAGTTCCCTATTTCTATAGAATCCGAACTTCTTATTATTATTACTATTTCTACAAATACTAGTACTATTTCTAGATACTATTTTAAACTCCTTATTCTTCTATAATTAATAATTATATTATTCCTTTAGTTTATTACTAGTACTCTAGTATTAGTTTAATAAGTTATAAGCCTAACTTCTATTTACTTCTATTATACTAACTTTCAATATTTAACCTAAGACTAATTTTTCTTTTAACCTTTTTCAAAAAACTTCTTTTAAAAAACCTCTTTCAAATAACCTCTTTTAGAAACCTCGCTTTCTTTACTACTATATAGCTAATTAGACTAACTAACTATAAAGATATTATACTAGTTAAAATAGTAGGCTTATTATTAGGCTGATAAAAAGTATATTAAGTAGTAGAAACTAAAAGTCTTCTTTATACTTTAAGGTTTACCTAAAACCTTTATAAACTAGTATTATAAATTATCTCCTATAAACTTTATAACCTAGGAATTTCTATAAATCATCTCCTAGAAACTTTACAAACTAGGAAACTCTATAAATTATCTCCTAGAAACCTGATAAACCAGGAATCTTTATAAATTAACCTAGACTTTTATTAATTAGACTGATAGTTACTAAGGATGATAAAAGGATATCTCTTATAAGATTTAAATACTAAGCTTTATAGTCTATAATGTTTCTTAGAAGTTAATTTAATAATTTAACTGTTAAATTATCACTCTCTTAACCTTTTTAATCAACAATTTATCTACTAGAATTAGACCCTAAATATCTTAATTCTATACTAGAATCTAGATTAATTCTTTCTTAAATAACTACTTTATTCATTAAAGTTACTTTTAAATAAAATAAATAATTCTAAGATAATCTTCATTTTTAAATTAAAAAGAACTCAGAATTATAGTATTTAATCTATTCGTATAAAGGTTTTACTTATTAATAAAAATATTTATATTAACTTAATTAAATTTGTTTTAGCTAAGATATAAGAGTATAGCTAGAAGCCTCAACTAGAAAAAGTTCAGATATATAAATAGGGTTTATATTACTATATAGACTATTATTTAAAAGATCTAAGTTATAATTTTTCTACTGAAAACTTTTCTAGTACTCTACTAGCTAGTTATTAAGTATATTATATAACTTATATATTACATTTTTATAACTAGCCTCCCTCTAAAAGCCTTAGTTTTTAAAACTATAGTTATATACTCCTAATATCTTTTATAGAACTTATATTATATTACTAACTACTTCTTATATATAATCTAAGATTATATATTTTTTAATATTACTATAAAGCTTATGTTATATAACTAATTATTTATTATATATAATACTTCTTTTACTACTAGTAATTATCTCGTCGTAATATTATTATCTATTTTATCAACCTTTTATAGTTTAAACAATAGAACTTATTTTTACTAATAGTATTACTAGGTTTCTGTCTGTTCTTTCTACTATTCATAAATATATTTGTTATTATCCTAGTAATATGTTAATACTTTTAATCTCGGAGTATTTATTTATTAGGAATAGTTCTTTGAAATTTATTATAGTCCCTTATAAAATTTCGCTATATACATAGTAAATATTATCTATTTTCTCTTATATATACTTTAGTATCTTCCTATTTTTTATTTCCATGATACTTTATTTCTAGATACTGTTTTATATTTATTATTTAGCTTACTATTCTTTCTCTTTTCTATATACGTTTTTCTTCTTAATCTTTCTTTTTTTTATGGCTATACTATATGTTCTGCGATAATATTATATATTACTTCTATTACTACTATACTTTATCTTTTTACTTATAATAGTAATAATATTACTAATAAAAACTTCTTTTAGCTTTAGCCTAGTAATTATATATCTTACTTCAGCTATTTCTCTCTACTTTATTTTAATACTAAAAACCTACTCCATATTATTAGTAATTATATAATAAAATATACTTTCTATAAGCAGAATAAGTAGGAGTATTATAGTATAAGTTAACCTTTTACTATTTTTTTACTATGTCTATTAATATTAATATTCTAGGTTCTATTTGAGTTATATAATACTACTTAGGTAACCTAGAATTAAACTATTATCTACTACTATATATTTAAATAAAGGGAGATAACTTCTAAATATAAAAGTAAAATATTTTATGTACTTACTAAACTATTAGTAAAATAGTAGAAAATAAGTAAAATTATTTATAATTCTTTTTAAAAGGTATGAAAGAAGAAGCTAGCTATAAACTATTTTCTCTTCTAAGAAATATCTTCTATTTATAAGTATTTATATATTATATATCTTAATTATAAGTCGCCGAAAGTTTACTATGTTATTATTACTAATTGATTAAATAGACTAATATCTTAAGAAATATATCTAAGGTATTTTACTATCTATTTACTATATAGGTTACCTATTTTCGGAATAATAGTTTTACTATTATTCTAGAAGAAGTACTAGTTCATTTCTTTACTAATCCCTATTATACTTTAATATTTAAAAGTATTAAGGCTTTTCTTATTAAAATATTTTCTTGATTTAATAATAACTTTTACTATTATACTATTAATTATTTAGAGTAAAATATACTTTTATACTTTATTACTATTACTAGTAGTTATTTCATTACTCGTAGTTCTAATATTATTATACTTTATTAAATATAGATCCTAAGTTTACTATATGTTTCTAAAGATAGTAATAAAGATAATAATAATAATAATAAAAGTAAAGAGTTTAAAATTATAGAAACCTTTTTATAAGCTCCCCATCCTATTACTAGTAATACTAACCTATCTATACTTATTAATTATACTTTATCCTCTAAAATCTATTTGGTAAGTTTCCAGTATTATTCTTCTCCTGATAATATTAAAAAACATAAAGAAGAAAAGGATAAAGAAGAAGAAGAAGATAAAGAAAATAAAAGGCTCCCTATTAAAAAATATAAAACTTATAGTAATTTTATATCTATTCTTATTACTTCTATATCTAGTAGCTACTAGTTTACTATTCGAAAGTTTACTATTCCCTAAAAAGTTATATTAACTAAGAAAACTACTATTATGGAGAAGACTACTATTACGGAAAAGGCTACTATTACTAAGAAAACTACTATACTTATAATATTTATTATAAATCTAGTATTTATCTTTATTTTCAGTAGTTATATTAAAGGTTTTTAATCTGTTTAAAGTTATATATTTCTCGGGAACCTTATAAAGAAAACTATACCTAGTAATCAGCTCTTGCTCTATATACTTATTAGATACTACTAGTTCTAAGGAATTGTTTAAATAGAGGAAACTTTAAGTAGTAAAATATAGTTAGTTAATATAATAGCTAATAAGTATAAAAAGTATATCTTAGAAAGAATATAAAGGGAAAGTATAAGTTTATATTTACTATAGTTATTTGTTATAAAATTATAATTATATAATACTAATACTATTAGTTAGTAATATTTATTATTAGTCAACTATTAATAGTTATTAGTTTTTAATAGCTAGTAGTCGTAAAAGCTATTAGCTAGTAGTAATTACTATATAGTTCATATAACTAGAAAATACATAGCTATTGGTTATACTTACTTGCCGTAGGATTCGAACCTATTACTCTTACTATAAAATAGTAAAAGCTAGCTAGACGTTAAACTACTATATTAAACCGGTCTTATCTTTATTATACTTTTAATACTTATTATTTGGTTACTTTTACTCTATACCTGGAATAGTATCTAAACTCTTTACTCTATATATAGATTAAACTATAGATTTTACCCGATAATAGTATTCGTACTAAAACTAACTTATAACTAGTTAGAATAGTAATAAAATTACCTATTATTATAGATAATTATACCTCTAGTTCTAATATATAACCCTATAGTAATAGAAGACTTTATAGTAATAGTTAGGGAAAGTTTTATCGAGACTAAAGTTTAATATATATAGCTAAAAGTAACTATTAAGGTTATAGAGTTAAGAATTTTTATAAACCTCTTGAAAATAGAATAAAATAAAGCATTTATAAAAGCTTGGTATTCTATAATCTATTACTCTTCTATATCTAAAATATTTTTAATAAAGTCTAGTAATTAGAATAGTATTATACTATACTTTTATAATAGAACTAAAATCTCCTCAGAATCTATATAACTACCTATAAAAAAGGTATAGAATAAGTATAGAGATATCTAGCTATAACTATTATAATTAGAAATATTACTTTATTCAAATAAACTTTAATAAAATTCTCCCGAGTACTATAATTAATAGGTAGTTTATAGATATTCAAAAGAAAATTATCTAGTTAACTTATAATTTATTATACTAAACTAGTAATATTAAGAATTAGGTATTAATTAAGTAATACTTTAATTTTAATATACTATTATAATACTAGTTATTAGATATTTTAGAGTATTATAATAATATAATTATAGAAGTTTTAAAAACTATTTAGTTATACTAGGAATATTTATATCTATATAAGTATTATTAATAAATTAGTTATAATTAATTTATTAAAATCATTCAATAATAAGAATAAGCTAAGTCCTGTTATTTCTATATAGAAATTATAAGTTAGCTTATATTAGTAGTAGAGAATTTTCGTGTTAGTAGTATAAAGTCTTATCTTGAGGGTAGGTAGGGCTTAGTAAGGATATTAAGGTTATAGATATGAAAGTTATAATAAATGTTTAAATAGAGTATTTATAGTTAGTAGTAATTAAATATCTTGAGATATTTAGATTATACGTAGTTGTGAGGGTATAAGGGTATAAGGTTATTATAGAAGGAGTTGTTAGTTATTTATTATTAAAAAGGTTAACGTGGGGTAGGTATACTAGCTATAGCTATAAGGGGTTTAGCCCTAGATTAACTAGGAGCTAGTTATAGTAGTTAGTAGGGGGAGTAGGAAAGCTAAAGTTTTACTTTAGGGGGTAATATATTTACTAATAGTTATAGTAGAGAGTAAGCTATCAGCCCCTCCTATAATACTTATTAAACTTATAATATTTATTATTTTTATTATCCTTATAAAGGAAATTTGAAGATATTTTTATACGAATATACTTAAGTTTTAAATATAATAATCATTTTACTTTCTATATACTTACTAAGTTATTACTAAAGTATACTAACGTTTCTAATTTAGAGATATACTTCTTAGAATAATATTTAAGTTATTTAAGTAATTAATAGGATTATTTCTTCTTTTTTCTAAGATATAATCACTACGTTATTAGTATTAATATTAAGCTAATTATTTTATTTCTTATAATACTAGATCTTTTTTTAAAATTTCTAAACAGTTTCCTATATATTACTCAAGTTAGTTATAACTTTCTATATATTATACTTTATAAACTATTTACCCTATTTTATAAAGAAGTATCTATTATCTCTTTCTTTTTATTTTACTATAACATTTTGTATTTCCTATTCTCTAGAATTATCTTCTAACTTAGAAGAAATAATTTAGGTATTAGTATCTTTTTACTATTCTATTTATAGTTTAAGTAAATAAATAAAGAATATATTATATATTTAGTAATATACCTGCTTGATATAGTAGTTTAACGTCTAGCTAGCTCTTACTGTTATAGTAAGAGTAGTAGGTTCGAATCCTATAGCAGGTAAGTATAACTAGTAGGTATATATATATATACTTTCTAATTATATAAACTATATAGTAACCGCTACTAGCTATGAGTACTTACTGCCTATTATTAATAGCTAGTAACTATTAATAGCTAGTAATAGGTATTACTAGCTAGCTAGTATCTAGTATTACGTAACTATAATCCTTAAAGAGTAACTATAATAGATAGGCTTATACTTTCCCTATTTATTACCTATTATATTAACTAACTATATCTTACTACTTA
>RYZW01000487.1:20827-32468 GCA_004367215.1 Colletotrichum trifolii
ATTTATTATAACCTTAATATCCGTAACTTTAATATCCCTATTATAGACTAAGCTTTACTTATTTCTAAGACGAGACTTTATACTACTAATATAAAAGTTTTCTGCTACTAATATAAGTTAACTTACGATTTCTATATAAGTATAGTAGGACTTAGTATAAGGATATACTTTATAGTTTATATAGAAAGCTAGGATAGCTAGGATTAGATTACTATATATATACGGATTATGTAATATAGTAGCCTTAAGCTACTATAAGATAAAAGCCTCTTATAACTACTACTAGTTAGCTTACTAAGTTAAAGTCTTATAACTTATAGAAACTTACCTTTTACTATTACTCCTTCCCCTACTAAGCTTTTAACTAATACTTTTATAATTCTATAACTTTTACTTCTTAGAGGGGTAGGGCTAGGATTTTAGTAATAGCTCTATTATAATAAACAGTTAGTGAATATGTAGTATTAGAAGTAATAGTACCTGCCGAAAACTCTACCGAATATACGACTACTACTATAGCTGAATATACGGCGACTATATTACCTGAACTTTAAATGGTAACTATAGTAGTACTTATACGCCTCCTTAAATAACAGTCTTCTTTCATAGAGATAATATCAGCTTAGCTATCTACTAGCAAACCTATAGCAACTTCTATACTATTCATTCCCGAAACCGTTAACTATAGGGACTACTTAAAACCCCCTAGTTATCCTTATAGCCTCCTCTATAAAAGTACTACTTTATACGAAATCGAGGATTAGCTAATAGCGATTCAAGATAGCTATTCTCTACGCCTAGGGGCTTCTATAGTATACTAGATTTAGTAGGCTATATCTAAGCTAGTATATAGCCTATAAACCTAGTAGTATAACTACTACTATATATTATTACTAGATTTTACGTAATCTGACTTTATAGTATTTATTCGCTATTTATTAACTAACTTTATATTATAAGAGCTACGCTTCTACGGTATACTTTATACGCTTTAATATAAAGGCTAGTTCTTACTAAAGTTTTATACTAAATAGTTAGCTATTTATAGGGCCCTAGGTATTTCTATAGAGATATTAAAGTTTTATGTTTTTGCTTTCTTCTATTACTTCGAGGTTAGGCTATAGCGGTACTTATAGTACTAGAAGTTTGATAACTAGGTACCTAAAGTAGTAGCCCTAGCTACTAAGTATTTATAGGAGATATTATAGCCCTATAAAGGCTTTAGTAGTATTGGGAGTACTACTACTGAGGAATTAGCGGCTGAATACTATAGGGAGACTAATACTCTAGTAAGTTCCCCAGTAAAAAAGTTATACCTAGAAGAGTATAAGTACTTTGAAGAATATAGGCGTCTTGAGGACTACTATCTTTTATACGAAGTATACGGTAAACTAGGCTATACTATAGCTACTTATTACCGCAACGAATTCTATATATTCTACTAGAGACTAAACTACCTTATAAAAATTTACCGCGAGTACCTTACTACTAAGAGCTTGCTAATAAAAAGCCCCTAGAGCTATATAGAGCCTAGGGCTATATAGTATAGTAAAAATACTTTATAAAAGTTTATTACAAGTATTTCGCTAAAGGCTTAAGAGTTCCCTAGAACTATATAAGGCCTAGGGCTATATAGTATAGTAAAAATACCCTATAAGGGTTTACTATAAGTATTTTACTAAGGACTCACTAAAAAGTCGCTAAAGCTATAATAAGCCTAGTATAAATAGCCCTATATACCTAATTAGTAATAGGATACTTCAACAGCTTGATTAGCTATGAGAAACCTTACAGGAAAAGGTTAGATACCCTAGGTTTAGCTTTAAAGATCCTAGTTAATATACTAAAACCTCACTAATAGGCGGGAAACCTTATAGGTTAATATACTTACGGGAAGCACTATTCGCTTAATATAGTAACAGGAGCCTTATATGTTAATATACGCATAGGATAAACAACCCTTATACGTTAATACACGCGTAAGATAACCCTTATATATTAATATATATATAGGATAAACGACCCTTATGCGTTAATATACGTATAAGAAGAACCCTTTTGTTATTAATCGCTAAATAGTCGGCAAATAGCTAGTAAATACAAAAAAGTAGCTATATAGTATTTATAAGCCTTAGGGTCTAAAGCCTATAGAAGGGGGGATAGTTATAAAGATATACTTTATAGCTTATATAGAGAGCTGGGATAACTAGGATCGGATTACTATATATATACGGATTACGTAATATAGTAGCCTTAAGCTACTATAGGTCAAAAGCCTCTCATAGCTACTACTAGTTAGCCTACTAAGTTAAAATCTTATAACTTATAGAGACCTACCTTTTACTATTACTCTTTCCCTTACTAGGCCTTTAGCTAATACCCTTATACTTAACTAATTCTTATTAGTAAATAATCTTGATATATTAATTAATTATAACTAATAACTAATTTATAAATAATACTTATATAAATATAGATATTCCTAGTATAACTAGATGGCTTTTAAGACCTCTATAATTATATTACTATAATATTTTAGAATATCTAGTAACTAGTATTATAGTAGTATATTAATATTAGGGTATTACTTAATTAATACCTAGTCCCCTATATTATTAGCTTAGTATAATAAATTATAGGTTAGCTAGATAATTTTATTTTGAATATCTATAAGTTACTTATTAATTATAATACTTAGGATAATTTTATTAAGGTTTATTTTAATAAAGTAATAGTTTTAGTTATAATAGTTATAGCTAGATATCTCTATACTTATTCTATACTTCTTTTTTTATAAATAGGTATATAGATTTCAAGGAGATTTTAGTTCTATTGTGAAAAATATAGAAAAGTNTTTTTACGGGTAACTATATAGATTTCAAGGAGATTTTAGTTCTATTATAAAAGATATAGAAGAGTAATAGATTATAGAATACCTAGCTTTTAGTGCTCTGTTTTATTCTATTTTTAAGAGGTTTAAAAAGGTTCTTAATTCAATAACCTTAGTAGTTACTTTTAGCTATATATACTAAGTTTTAGCTTAGGTAAAGTTCTCCCTAATTATTACTATAAAGTCTTCTACTACTATAGGTTTAATTGTTAGAACTAGGGGTATAATTATCTATAATCATAGGTGATTTTATTACTATTTTAACTAGTTACGAGCTAGTATTAGCATAAATGCTATTATTAGGTAAAATTTATAGTTAACTCTATATATAAGATAAAGAGCTTAGGTACTATTCTAACTACAGAGTAAAAGTAACTATATAAGTTATTATTAAATCAAAGAAATCTCGTAATATGAAAAATATAAGTATTTTTAAGTACTAAAATATATAAGGATTATTAAAGAAATAAACTAGTATTTCTTCTAAAATATTAATAGGACTATTATTCTAAAGATAAATAAGTTATATAATAGATAAATAATAAAATATCTTTGACTTATCTTCTAGGGTAGTAATCGTTTTAATTAATTAGTAATAATAATATAGTAAGTTTTCAGTAACTTATAATAAAGATATATATAAATTATAAATACTTATAAATAGAAAATATATCATAGAAAAGAAATTAATCTATAACTAATTTCTTCTTTAATAACCCCTTAAAAAGTATAAATAATTTTACTTACTTTCTACTACTTTACTAATAACTTAGTAAATATATAGAATAGCTTACTTTTCTCTTTAGAAATTATCTCTTTTTATTTGAATGTCTAATAATAAATAATAATTTAGTTCTAGGTTACCTAAGTAATACTATATAACTTAAATAAAACTTAAAATATCAAATATTAATAATAAATAGTAAAAGGATAATAAAAAGACAACTTATATTATAATACTTCTACTTCTTCTTTTCATAGAAAATACACTTTATTACATAATTACTAATAATATAAAGTAACTTTTCAGGATTAAAATAAAACAATAAAAAACAACTAAAATAATATACAAGTGCTAAGTTAAAATTAGAAAAAGCCCTTATTAATAATATTACTAATATTATTAGTTATATTAAAGGTCTTTATTCTATTTAATCGTATACTTCTCGGGAACCTTTTCAAAGAAGCTATACTTTATAGTTAGCTCTTACCTTATTTACCCTATAAATACTACTAGTTCTGAGGAACTATTTAAACGGAAGAAACCTCAGGTAGTAAATATAGAAAGGAACTATTTAAACGGAGAAAACCTTAGGTAGTAAATATAGTTAGTTAATATAATAGGTAATAAATAGGGAAAGTATAGGCCTATCTATTATAGTTACTCTTTAAGGATTATAGTTACGTAATACTAAATACTAGCTAGCTAGTAGTAACTACTACTGGTTATTAATAGTAATTAGCTATTAATATTAATAGTTACTAGCTACTAGGATTAATAGTTACTATTTATTAACAGCTATAAGTAAGAGCTAATAACTAGCAATAGTTATTATATAGTCTATATAATTAGAAGGTATATATATACCTACTAGTTATGCTTACCTGCTATAGGATTTAAACTTACTACTTTTACTATAACAATAAGAGCTAACTAGATATTAAACTACTACGTCAAACAGGTATGTTACTAATATTATAAATGAAAGAATTGAATTCAATAATAATAGAAGTAATTTATAACATTATCATAGAACACATAATATAAAACAAATCAAAAAAAGAAAAATAATAATAAGCTAAACAATAAATATAAGAAAATATCTAAGAATAAAGTACTATTAAAATAAAGGATAAGAAAGTAATAAAATATATATAGAAAAGAATAGATAATACTTACTAAACATATAACAAAATCTTATAAAAGATTATAGTAGATTCTAAAAGAACTATTTCTAATAAATAAATATTACAAGATTAAAAATATTAATACATTACTAGGATAATAATAAACATATTTATAAATAATAGAAAAAACAAAGAAAAACCTAGTAATACTATCAATAAAAATAAGTTCTATTATTTAGACTAGAAAGAATCGATAAAATAAATAATAGTATTATAACGAAGTAATTACTAATATGAGAAGAAGTATTATATATAATAAATAGTTAGTAATATAGTAATATCAAAAGCATATAAATATAACCGTAAAAACTAAGGCTCTCAGAAAAGGGGATAATTATAAGAATATAATAAATAAACTATATAATATACTTAGTAACGAGTTAGATGAATACTAAAAAGGTTTTTAATAGAAAAATCATAGCTTAGATCCTTTAAATAATAGTCTATATAGTAATATAGACCTCATTTATATATCTAAACATTTCCTAGTCAAAGCTTTTAATTATATTCTTATATATATTAACTAAATCAGTAAAAACTAAAAAAAGTTAAAAAATATATTACAGAAAACCTAGTAAATAGATATAAATAATTATTTATAAGTAAAATAAATATACTAATCTTTGTTGTTCTAAAGAAAAATAGTTCTTTATATTTATATATTAATTATAGAAGTTTGAATAAAATTATAATTAAGAATTAATACTTATAATTACTTATTAGTAAGTTCTTAGATAGATTTTAAATAGTAATATAGATTTAGAATATTAATTTTAAAAGTATTTATTATTCTATTAGGATTAAGCTAGAGAATTACTAGAAAATAGTATTTGAGATATAGCATAATTATTATAAATATATAGTAATACTATTTAGTTTTACTAATATATTAGTAACTTTTTGAATATATACTACTTATATATTTACTAGCTTAATTAAGATATATTATATATTATATATAAATAATATTATAATATATATAATAAGTATTAGAGAAAACTAAACTAAAATATTATTATAAGTATTTACTTGGTTATATAAAATATCTTTTTATACTAAGTTTTCTAAATATAAATTTTATATAGAAAAAATAAGTTTCTTAGGATATATAATTATTTAGGAAAAAATTAAAATAGATTTAGTAAAAGTCTAGGTTATTACTAAATAGAAGTTATTAGAAATATTTAAGAAACTTTAAGTATTTTTAAATTTCTATGATTTCTATTATAAATTTATTACTAATCACTTAAAAATAATAGTATTATTTATAAAATTGTCTAAAAAGAAAATAGAGAAAAAGGTTTTCTAATAGTTAAAAGATATACAGTCTATATTCTTAGTATTATAAAATACTTTTCATTAAATAACTATTTTCTAGTATTAGAATTATATTAGAAAAACTAAAATAGAAATAAATATATTATAATAAGTACTTTTAAGTATTATATTATAAAAAGTAGAGAACCAAGAGTAACTAATTATTTAGTATTTAAAGAAATTAAGTAAGATAGAATAGAAATAGGGAGTAAATTAGTAAAAACTATTAATTATTATTAAGAGTTTTAATTACTAGGAATGTATTTTAATAAGACTTTTAAAAAGGTTTATAGTTCTAAGAAATCATCAAACCCTAGTAAGTATTATAATAATATTGATACGGAATTCTTAGGGAAAACTTATTTCCTAGATTTATAAATTCTAAGTATTTAATTTTAATCTAAAATACTAACTTAGAAATATAAATCTAGTAAATAGACTATCTAGATTATAAAACTATATAAAAAAGGAAATAGAGTATTATAATACTTTTCGAATTCTTACAAATAAATTATAACTTAATAAATTATAATTAATCAATATTTACTAAAGAAATACTAATATAGTTACTTTTACTCTATACCTAGAATAGTATCTAAGCTCTTCACCCTATATATAAATTTATCTATACATTTTACCCGATAATAGCATTAATACCAATACTAGCTCACAACTAGTTAAAACAGTAATGAAATTACCTATTATTATAGATAATTATACCCCCGGTTCCAATATTTAACCCTATAGTAATAGAAGACCTCGTAGTAATAGTATAGCTAAAAGTAACCACCAAAGTCATAGGGTTAAGAACCTTTTTAAACCTCTTAAAAATAGAATAAAATAGAATACCTACTTCGAGACACAAGAGCTAGGCGTTCCGTGATCTATTACTCTTCTATAACCTTTATAATAGAATCGAAATCTCCTCGAAATCTATATAGCTACTTATAAAAAAATAACTATAAGATAAGTATAGAGATATCTAGCTATAATTATTATAACTAAAACTATTAGTATATTAAACTAGGTTTCAATAAAATTATTCTAAATATTATAATTAAAAAGTAGTTTATAGATATTTAAAAGAAAATTATCCAGCTATCCTATAAATTACTATACTAAACTAATAATATCAGTAACTAGGTATTAATTAAATAATACTTTAATATTAATACCCTACTATAATATTAGTTACTAGATATTTTAGAGTATTATAATACTATAATTATAGCGTTTTTAAAGGTTATCTAGCTATACTAGAAATATCTATATTTATATAAGTATTATTTATATATTAGCTATACTTAATTAATATATCAAAGTCGTTTACTAATAAGAGTAAGCTAAGTCCTATTATACTTATATAGAAATTATAAGTTAGCTTATATTAGTAGTAGAGAACTTTTATATTAGTAGTATAAAATCTTATCTCAGGGGTAGGTAGAGCTTAGTCTATAATAGGGATATTAAGGTTATGGATATTAAGGTTATAATAAATATTTAAATAGAGTACTTATAGTTAGTAGTAATTGAATATCTCGAGATATTCGAATTGTGTATTAATAGCTATAAGGGTATAAGGGTATAAGGGTATAAGGTTGTTATAGAAGGAGTTATTAGTTATTTATTATTTGCGAAAAGGTTAATATAAAGCGGGTATACTAGCTATTATAGTTGTGAGGGGTTTAGCCCTAGATTAACTAGGGGCTAGCTATAGTAGTTAGCGGGGGTAAGAAGGCTAAAGTTATACTTTAGAAGGTAATATATCTACTAATAGTCACAGTAGAGAGCGAGCTATCAGCCCCTCCCCTAAAGAAATACTAAAACTAAAAGAAATCTAAAAATTAGTAAAAACTTTTACCTAAATAATATAAATATAGAATAAATATCTTTATATAAAAACTAAATTTTAAAATAAAAGCTACTTAATATCTTTACAATACTATTTTACTAGGGATATTAAAAAAATAGTAATAATTTTAATTCTAGTTATAAATAGTAAAAATATATATCAAAGAATAGAGAATACCTAGTAAATATTAGTAAATAAATAGAAGTTATAATAAGCTAGGGTTATTATTCTAGTATAGTATATTTTATATTTAGTAATAAAAGGTTTTATAGAAAGGAAAATAGTATATTTTATAGGAAATTCTAAGGATATTAAAAGAAATATTAAAAGACTATAAACTTTTAATAAAAGTTACTAAATATATATAGAGAAAACCTAGAGAATAGCTAGTAGATACAAAAGATATTTAATAAATATAGAAAAGATATCCCTCTACTTATATTTAATATAGAATCCCTGAAATATAAGATTATTTATTTATATTATACTAAAAATGGAATAAGCTATATAAATATCAATAAGATTTATAATTTTATGAAATAGAATTCCTATTAGAATAATATAGCTATAAATATATAGGATTATGTATTATTATATTAAATCTACTAAAAATTTAAAATACTAAAATATAAACTATATAGTTAATTATAATTTTTATTTATTTTAGTAGACTTATTTTAAGAAATTAATATATATTTTACTATAGTATTACTATAAAATATATATTTAGTTACTTTTGCTCTATACTTAGAATAGTATCTAAGCTCTTCACCTTATATATAGATTTATCTATAAATTTTACCTAGTAATAGCATTTATACTAATACTAGCTTATAACTAGTTAAAATAGTAATAAAACTACCTATTATTATAGATAATTATACCCCTAGTTCTGATATTTAACCTTATAATAGTAGAAGACTTTGTAGTAATAGTCGGGGAGAGTTTTATTGAGACTAAAGCTTAATATATAAAGCTAAAAATAACTATTAAAGTTATAAGGTTAAGAACTTTTTTGAACTTCTTAAAAATAGAATAATATAGAGTATTTGTTTCGAGATATAAAAGCTAGGTATTCCGTAATCTATTACTTTTCTATAACTATACCTTTATAATAATACTAAAACTTCCTTGAAATCTATATAGCTACTTATAAAAAGATAATTATAAGATAAGTATAGAAATATCTAGCTATAATTATTTTAACTAAAGCTATTAGTATATTAGACTAAGCTTTAATAAAATTATTCTAAATATTATAATTAATAAATAACCTATAAATATTCAAAAGAAAATTATCTAGTTATCCTATAAGTTACTATACTAAGCTAATAATATCAGAAACTAGGTATTAATTAGATAATATTTTAATATTAATACTTTACTATAATACTAGTTACTAGATACTTTAGAGTATTATAATACTATAATTATAGGGATTTTAAAAGCTATGTAGTTATATTAGAAGTATTTATATCTATATAAGTATTATTCGTTTATTAGCTATACTTAATATTAAACTTATTTACTAATAAGAATAGGCTAAGTCCTATTATACTTATATAGAGATTATAAATTAGTTTATATTAGTAGTAGAGAGTTTTTATATTAATAGTATAAAGTTTTGTCTTAGGAGTAGGTAAAACTTAGTCTAGGGGATATTAAAATTACGGATATTAAGGTTATGATGAATATTTGAATAGAGTATTTGTAGTTAGTAGTAATTAAATATCTCGAGATATTTAAATTATATATAGCTATTAAAGTATAAAGGTATAAAGGTATAAGGGTATAAGGGTATAAAGGTATAAAGTTATCGTGAAAGGAGTTATCGCTTATTTGTTATCTGCGAAAAGGTTAATACGGGGCGGGTATACTAGCTACTATAGCTATAAAAGGTTTAGCCCTAGATTAACTAGGGGCTAGCTATAGTAATTAGTAGGGGGGGGGGTAGGAGGGTTAAAGTTATACTTTAGGGGGTAATATATCTACTAATAGTCGTAGTAGAGAGCGAGCTATCGGCCTTTCCTTAAAATATATATAGAAATAGTAATATATATAATATTATCCTAGTAATTATAGATAAATTTATTAAGTTTATAATATTTATTCTAATAGTAAAATAGATAATCGTTATAGACTTAGTAGTAATATTCTATAAAGAAATAAAATACTAGTTAAATATTCTAGAAAATATTACTAATAATAAAAATAAACTTTTTACTACTTAATTTCAGAAAGAATTTATAACAGAATAACTAGTTAAATAATGGCTATTGATAGTATACTATTTATAGATAAATAGTTAAATAGAATAAAGATATTAGATATTAGAGTATTACTTAAGAATATTTACTAGTAGTTGACTTATTATCTAAGTAATATAATTTAGAAAAATTTATATTAGTATATAATAATAATAAATATAGTACTACTAAGTGTTTATCAATATAAGAATATAATAAATAGACTATATAATATACCTAATAACTAGCTAGCTAGATACTGGAAGCGTTTTTAGTAAAAAAACCATAATTTAGATCTTTTAAATAATAGTCTATATAGTAATATAGACTTTATTTATATATCTGAGTTTTTCCTAATTAAAACCTTTAGCTATATTCTTATAATTCTATTATTTCTATTTAACTCTTTAAGTAATTAGTATAAGTACAGATATTAAGTAGTAACTAATATTATAGAGAATAGCTACCCTATAAATATAGATTTAATATAAGTTTTAATAAATTTTAATAATTAGTATTAAACTTAGTAGAAGTATATAGCGAGACTACTATTATTATACTATATTATTACTAGGGATTAAATAAGTAAAGTAATAATGATAATAGGATAATTACCTTAGAAAAAGATAATCCTAAAAAGGGATACTTCTTATATACTACTTAAGATAATTTAAAGTTTAATATTAATATAAACTTTTATTAATAATATATTAAAGAATTTAAGAAAAAGGAGTTATTAGAAGATTTAATATAGGATATATCTTATAACTAAGAATACTTATTTCTGAATATAAAAAGAAGTAGAGCGATTTCTATTATACTTTTAAAGGCTAAGTGATTACTAGGTTTTTAGTAACTAATACCTAGATTTGATAAGTAATCCTAAATATTATTATAATTACTATTCCTACCTAGACTAGATATAGTAAATATTATAGGTAAAATACTTAAACTATATAATCCCAAATGGTAATATATTAAGAATAAATATAAAAATAATAAGAAACCTATAAGGAGTAAGCTATAGCTTTTATCTAATAACTAGCTAAATAATTAATAATACTTAGACTATTTAAGAATTAGGAAAAACTACTTCTATATAATTATAGAATAATAGGGGAAGAATTTATAATTAAATAAGTTAATAACTAGATTATTATTATTAAAGATAATTACTAAATCTAACCAGATAGTATAATTAACTAATAGATCTAGTAAGTATTTATAGAACTAATATTTTAATTCTAGATAGAATAGAGAAACTATAAAGCTAGCTTAGAAAATAAACTTATCTAAATTAATTTTATTATATCTATTTACTAATAGTACATTAATTTAGAGATATAGGAAAAATTATAAAAATAGAAGTTTAAAGAAGTATAATAAGGAGAATACTAGTTACCTATATAGTATTATACTAAATAGTTA
>RYZW01000488.1:0-32461 GCA_004367215.1 Colletotrichum trifolii
TTAGGGATCCTAGTTCCCCCTTAGTCTTCTAATTATAAAAAAAGTTTCTATTATTTACTAGATTCTAGGGTTTAAATAGGAATAAATTAGGTATTACTTCTATTTATCTATTTTAAAAAAATCTTAATTAATCTTTAATTTTCCTTTTATCTAGTAAGTTTAAGTATTATATTTTTTTCTTTTACTTAAGAACTTATTAGGGAAAAGGAAAAGTTTTTTTTAAAAAATAGAAGCTATATAAGTAAACTCTAGGGGGGTAATAGTAGTATTAGGGAAAAGTTCTAATTCCTTCTCTACTAACCTAGTAGTTAATACTATAATCTTCTTATAAAGTAAAGTAATAGCTATACTTAGATATTATTATAGTAACTCTTCTATAGTAGTACTAATTATAGGGGTTTCTTAGGGAATATTAGTTCCCNGTACTAATTATAGGGGTTTCTTAGGGAATATTAGTTCCCTCTATCTTATAATAATAATTAATTTTAATACCTAATTATAAGTTTTTATTAAAAGCTATACTTTACTAATAGTATCTCGGGGACTATAGCTAGTAAAAAGTAGTATTTTACTTTAATTTCTCTATTTAATAGGGAGTTATACTTAACCTAATATCTCTTATACTTAGGAGTAATACTTTACTAATTAGTATCTCTTCTTAACTAATAGGAAGTTACGTTTAACTTAGTATTATTTATATAGGGGATAAATCCGAGTTCTAAATATATAAAGGGCTAGGCCTAGGTTATAATTTAGCTATAAGGAGTATAAATACTATTTATTTAGAACTAAAGAGTAAAAGAGAAGTTTTTACGAAAAGTATAAAAAGTTTACTTAAAAGTAATACTAGAAGCTTACTAGTAGCTTACTAGTACCTAACTTCTTAGGTATAGTTATCAGGACTTAGGCAGAGCTAGAGTTAACTAGCTAGGCGTAGCTTGTAATAAATATAAAGTAATATTATATATAATTTTAGTTTTATATATATTATTCTAGAAGATAATAAAAAACTTAGTTATATTTAAAACTTCTAATTTATTAAATAGTTTTTCTTATAAGTTTAATTAGGGTAAATATATATTCTAAAGAGTTATTAGAAATAGGGGAGCTAAAAGTAAGGTTTATTTCTATATTATCTAGGATAAAAGTAATACCCCCCTAGTTAATATAAATATTATCAAGTATATAGGTTACCTAATCCTTAGTGTTAAAAATATTCTACTTACTATAATAAAGCTAGTTAGAAAAGGAAAGTATATTATATTAGCTTATCCCTAGTAGGGGAGTAAGTAAAGGGGTATTAGCTAACTTAGTAAGTATAGTATAGTAGAGTTTTACCCTTTCCTAGTAGATCACTTTCTACTAAATAATAGATAATTTCTAGATATAGCTATAGTTAATCTAAAATTATAAAAAATAGACTAAATCCTAGCTCTAATACAAGCCCTAATAATTAATATATTAGGGAGTATATCTATATAGCCTCTTATTAATAAAATAAGTAGTATTACTATAGTTCCTACAAAGTAGTATCCTATAATAAGGCCACATCCTATACTAGTTAAAGCAAGTCTTATACTACCTTAGCTAGAACCTCTTCTTAAATTACTATATAAACACGCTATTATATATACAGAAAAGGGGAATTTCTTCTAAGAAAGATATAAGCTAGGTCTAGTTTTTAGATCTTTATATTCTTTTTATAACCTAGTATTAAATAAAGTAGTAACTATAAATAGTAGTAATAGCCTTATCTTTAATAATATTAGGTATATCTAGAGTAAATTACTTACTATTATTAGAGTATTTACTAATAATAGAAGAAAAAATATATTAGAAAGTATAAGTATACTAAACCTATATTTCTTTAATACGAGTTATATATATAAGTTTAGATAGCTTAGTACTACAATTAAGTATAGCTAATTAGTTTCTATTAGTAGTTGTTTAAATACTAAAACTAGATAGAACCCTATTAATTACTTTAATACTTTACTTATCAACTTTACTTTAATTAATAAATATTTAATAGAATTCTATAGTAGTAAAATCCTAGTACTAGTACTTTTTAGGGTAGCAGAAAAAGATCTACTAGTCTTCACACTTATAATAAGCTCGAGCTCCCTCTCATAGGTTACTCAAGTAAGCTTAAAGTCTTATAAATACTATTTAAAGCTAGCGGGGTTAGCTAGGTTAAAATATAGCTTAGCTCTAAGCTTATATTAGCTTAAAAGGGTTTTAGCTAGCTTACCTAATAAAAGTAGTAGTATAGGAGCTAGCTCTAATATAGGAAAATTTAACCTTAAACTAAGAGTTAAAAATATCCTTATTAGTATAGGTAGAAGAATAGGTATAATTAATACTACTTTTAGAAGGGGTATACTTTAGTATAGCTTATACTTTCATATTATACTAACTAGTAATAAGAGAAGTAAGTATTTTCTTAAAAATAGTTTCGTAATATTTAATAATATCTATATTCTACTTATTAATTCTAAGGTATATAAAAGTAATATTAAGTATAGTAATAATAGTAGCTCTAATAGTATAGTATTAATTATAAAACTAAGTAATCTTATTTAGTATAGAATTTTTCGTAGTTATAATATAAATCGGGGTAATAATAGTATTAGAAGTCTAAAAATTCCCCTAATTTAAAACTAGTAATATATTCTAGTTATTTCTACTATTTATAACTATCTCTATCCTAGTAATAGGAGGAGTAAAATAAGATTTCTATTTCTTAGGTGAAATAATACATATAAGTATTATATATTATTATATAAAAATTTCTAGAAACTTAAATTACTATATAAATAGTATAAGTAATAGTAGCCCGAAATACTAAGCTACTAGTATATTACTAGGTAATACTAGTATAGTAAGGTTAGGTAAATCGTGCTTATTAGTATAATAGGTATAGGGTAGTAGCCCGTACTAATAGTGCGTGCCAAGAAAAATAAATAGGAGGAGAAGTTAGAGACACTAGAGGACGACATCGCAAGACCTGACTAATATATTTGTCTCCGCTGTGTATGCAATCGGCCCAAATGTAAGAGCTAGCAGGTTTTCGTGGAGGGATGTGTACTGTGTATGATGCGCTGAATTCCCACAATGATGATAGATCTCTGACCTTCGGTGACGGACTCGGTGAGGCTGGTGTTACTTGTGTGTTGGCCGGGACGTTGTGAAAACGGTACCTTTGCTTCTATACTCGGGTGAGGTTTTGTATTTCGATACTCAGTCTTATAAGACGTATCTAAAGGGACTCGAGTGAATCATCTCATGGTCAGATGATTTGTTGCAGAATATGCCAGACGACGTCAACAACGCATAGCTACATGAGTCTCTGATAGTCTTTTGAATAAAAGTCTCTTTACAAGAATCATCAGGCTCGAGTCTTGGTGAAAGTACCCACTGAAATCATTCCTCCTCGAACCAGAATGTAATCTTGCCAGTTTCCTTGTCGAACGTGCTGTTCGCCTTATTCCAATGACCCCCTCCCGCCGCGGCAAGATTAGCTCGCTCAGCCTCCATGAGATCGAATCCGATAACATCCACCAAGTATTTCCTGTACCCAGTCCAAGCGTTCCTGCGTGACCAATCTTGGACAGCCCCGAGGTCTCTGCATTTCTTGCCTTGATGCCCGTGGTTGAAGGAGATGTACTCCGAGGAGCCAGACAGTGATAGGTCGACATTGCACATCAGGTCGTTGCGGATGTGGTCGAGGCAGTGCATCGTGTGGATGTCGTCTCGCGGCCACTTGTCGAGGGGCACTTTGGAGATTAACCGATTCCGAATTCGATACTGGGCCACTTAGTACTTTGATTCTGCCGTGGGGTTTCGGCAAGACATTACCAGGCAATGGAGCGAGTGAAACACGTTGACTTGGTAGATGTTGGTGTTGGGATTGTCGGGATGTGGGACGCTCGGCGGCAGCTTCAGCTGCTCTGCGAATGCGTCATCAATGGCAACGATTCCATCGTCTGAGAGACTGTCAGCGAGTGGGAAGTAAAGTGAAATATCCGGCGGCAATGTGTGCGCTTACAATTCCTCAGCTCTGTCCAGAACCTGGTGGCTTCCTCGGAGCGATCTGCTGCGTCGATAATGTCGTAGGCTTGTTTGGTCGTATTGTAAGCTTCTAGGGCAGAAACTAACGCAACGGTCAGTGTATTACCAGAAGCGTTACGTGGGGACAACCGACGCCCATCGATGTTCCTCTCTGGCGATGCTGTCTGCATCCTGCCCAGTCCAACCAGGCTAGCTACCACGACCGAAACGAGTAGAGCACCAGAAAGAAGCCAGAGCCTCCATCTCGAAGCCCTCGGAGCATCTTGCCCCGAAACTAGTTTCTGGCAACGGCAGCAGAGGACGTCTGGCCCGGACGCGTGCTCTTCATCCTCGAGAAGGTTGGCGCTTGGGTCGTAAGCTTTTGAATCCATTGCGAAATGATGATGCTACAAGTCGAAAAGCAGTAAAATCATTATCGGGAACAGAATGTCAAGACAGAATGTCAAGACAGAATGTCAAGACAGAATGTCAAGACAGAATGTCAAGACAGAATGTCAAGACAGAATGTCAAGACAGAATGTCAAGACTGTCTGCAACAGAGAGGTCATGTGAACCATGTTATTGCCAAGTGGCATGCCGAGTCCCAGGCAAGCAGCAATCAGCGGCGTGACAACCACCTTGTACTATTATCATGGTGTCTCTCAGACACTAAAGCCAATGATGGGTCGCGGGAGATGCGCCAACCGAACAGCGGATGTTGTTGACATTGCATGTTTGCTACCTAATTCAGTCGTGATCGTTGCTCTGCCGCTATTGTACGCAGATGGCTGGCTGTTGAATCCTTGCGCCAAACATTGATGACCAACAAGTCACGAGGCATAATGGGCAAACTCAACTTCTAGAAGAGGAAGCTCAGGTCCCGTCACTATCCATAGCCCCATCTTTGAGTGGCTCGAGATGTCGCTTTTGGTGTCGACCGACTGTTATCGTGCTTCTTGGCCAACTAACCCGCGTCCACATGATGAATATGTTCCGTCAGTTGTCGCCCAAGGATTTGTTTCCCCTCTTGGAGTTGCTGGGCATCAAAGACTCTCCAACCTGATGGAATATCGTGTCACAATTGTAGCAAGTACTGCCACGACGTGGACAAGATGTTTCGGTCCTGGACGAAAGTCATATCCTGCAATGATCATCGCTCTTCAAATTTCTCCACCATCATGCACGACACAACAATCGCTCTGACTGGACGCCAGGTTGCTTCATGGCTGCGTCGTGTTTGCCTGTCCGTTGTCGCTCTAGATCAGCAGACCGTAGGCCGCCATGTCTTTTTTCAGAAATTGAAAACTCTGTGATACTCGGTCCAAGCGAAAGGTCCATATTCGAGGGGCGAAGCGAAGCATCTGCATCTGCCAGTGGTACGCTAAGGTACATAAAGATGTGCATCTTCCCACGCAGCCAGGACGAGGTTGCCGTCTGCTCAACTTGCTCTAACCCTACAATCGACTCAAGCGCCCGTCATCATTGTCTCAAGATTGTCACAATTATGCACTTCTTCCGACTTGTCCTGCCACTTTCATTTCTGATCATGTCGTCCCTGGCAGCACCCACCGACCAGTCCACGGAGAAGCGCTGGAGTGTCATGAGTCCTGCCGTTGCCTCCCTCGGTGATGAAGAGCCTGTTGATGCTGTGAGCGGTGAGACCTGAGGCTAGCTAGAGGTACATTCCCCAGGCATCATGCCGTCCACGGCAGCCATGGATGTCGAGGGCTAATTACAAAAGTATGCCATCTACGATGCCACGACGCTCGAGAAGGAATATCGGAGGCTCTTGCTATGGGTAGTAGAAGAACATGGCTTTGCTAGAAACGGAGTTGTATACGGGCAAGTCATCATCTCTCGTACAAGTCTCCGCATTGTACTCTGTCTAGACGAAATCAAGGAACCACAAGCCCATCGGGAATCATCCTAGTCATTTTCCATCACGATTACACGAACGAGCTAGCCAACGCTGTTTCGGTGCAATGTGACAGAATTGGGCCTTTTCACCCAAAAGGAGAATGTCAAAATATGGTCTGCTGTCAATCTATGGTCTGCCATGATGCAATACGTGAGCACGACAATTACAATGACGGAGACTCTCAAAACGGTCCTATCAACTGACGCTTTATTTTCCCTCTGCCCACTACCTTGCACGAGATGTAGATTATCTCCCAGGCAGCTTACGTCCAGTTGCCCTGGTCTCTCTTACTGGAGGATGACCAACCCCCCCCCCCCCCCCCTAAGCTCATTCTTGGTAGCGATGAAGTAGGTCATGATGAGCAAGATGCCCCGAGTCCACCAAGAAAGAAGCATGTACAGAATCATCAGATACTGGGGCTCCTCGGGGTTCATGCTTCTTCGCGGCGGCGTCAGCTTCCACCCCACCGCGTATGCAAAATTCCAAGTCGCGCCCGTGAGATTCAGCAGGCTGGCGAGTATGTAGAGGAAACATGCCTATCAGATGCATCAGCAATCAAGCAAAGCACAGAGGACACCGGCAGAGCCCACCGTCACGAGAGGCGAGTCTCTCCTATGGACGATGGTGAATATCGACAAGCCAGCAATGAACAAAGCTGCAATCCAGAGCATGATGTCCGTGGCAGCTAACAGCTGGTTGGTGACGCGGGCGCGATTGACGGCATTGCTCAAGCTCGCCGCGTTCCAAATCGCCGAATACTTCTCCTCGTAGTCGACGCCGAGGCCGTACGCCGCGAGGGCCGGGACCGCAACGACAAAGGCCAGGCCCATGGCCGCAACGCGCAGCATCTTGCCCGACTTGGTGCCCGCGCCCGCCATCGCGTAGCGCAAGTCTGGGCTCAAGACGACGAGCATGACCATGACGGCGGCCCCCGAAAGCGTCTTGAAGAGTTGGACGAGATGGCCCAGGTGGATGGAGGCCCTCGCGACGCGCCAGTCGACAAAGGAGGCGAAGTAGCTGTTCACGAGGATGACGCTCTGGGCGAAGAACAAGGATGACGCGCTGTCATAAGAGGTTAGACTGATCTCCTACAGGGGCAAGGAAATTTGCAGAGAATTTGTAAATGACTTACACGACGAACAGCACCATCGACGCTCTGAGCCATGCGACAAATGTCCGCGCAGCGTCTTTGCGAAGCCTTGCTTTCACGAAGCTGAGAATGGCAAAGGGCAGGACGGCCACCCAGACTATTCCTATAAGCGCCGAAAAGGCGACAGCATATGCCTTGTACTCGAACATGATAGCCATGGCTATGTCTTTGGAATCTGGCGGGCTAAATGGCAAGACAGAATGTGACAGCCGTTGATAATTGAAACGATGATACGAGATTTGAACAAGGTCAAATAATCAATGTCTCAACGCACGTAGGAGCGTATGCTGCCTCGGTGAATACTTGTCGTATGGCTCTGATATAATTGCAATTCTTCCAAGACACCACCCAACTCGGTGGCTCAGGAAACGTCACGTTTGTGATGGCCGTGACGACTGCCGAGCAACTAGAGACAAAATGCTCTTCTTTTCTCGGCGCAGGACACGAGTGGCTTCCGTCTGCTGGCGCCTTTCGGACTGGCTGCTCAGGTCTATGGGCTTGCAAACGCGGCAGTCATCCGAGGCGTACAGGTGGCAACATTCCAAGCAAGGCAAAGGGGAAAAAAGCCTGCGGAGATGGCTGTGATGAAGAGGCAATTGGCAGTGGTCGCCCGAGTAGAAGACGGAACGGCGATGGAAACCCCGTCATTTGTTGCCCGAGTGAGCTGGGCTCTGCTCTCGGCCGAGGCCAGTGGGCCGCAGGGTCGGGACACTTGGCATACTTGGCCGCTGCAATTGGCGAAATTCGGGTGATTTTTTTCCGCATGTCAGCCTTCTCGGATTACGTCAAAACTGGCCATCTGTCTTGGCTGGGCACTATCAGCGCTGTCAACTGTTCTCGCCCGAGGTGATTGGTGGTATGATTGCAACAGCGGTAAGCGTTTACGCAGCCGGAAGAAGCACATGTTCTGATGTTGAGGAAAGCCAACATGTCCCTGGTTGCTTGGTGGACGTCCAAGTGGCATAGATCGGTCGGGTCAAACATGAGGAACATGGCCCCCCACGAGAAGAATGGTAACGATGGACACGGAAGTTGTTTCAACGACATTCTCGGTCAACAAGTGATTAAAGTGATCCACGAGCCTGCACTAAATGAAACTTTTGTATAAGAACGACGTTTTGTTTCCAACATGGTTGTAGTCAGTCCGTGTCCTTGTGCCTCGGAGATCGGTCCGGTGCTTCTTCTCGCTCATTCAGGTAAAGCAGGCTATGGCGACGCGGTCCAAGATGACGAATCGCCTCTTAACCCTTGGCTTTTAGTTCCTTTCTTCCTCGGCGGATGATTGCTGCTTCCATAAGCCCGCTTTCTTGTTCTCAGGAAAAAGGGGGTTTCGGCTTGCGTCCGTCAAGAATGCGCAAACATGATTTGACAACGTTTGCAAGCAGACTTCTCCCCGCGGAACTTGGCAGTAAACAGTCCAAGACGTCTCCGGAATTAAGTAATTAACTCTCTAGTAGTGTAAGTCTCACGATGATTGGTCCAAGAGCTCGCCAACACCCCACAGGACGATCAACGAAGACGGCTCGCATCAGCCCCACTCACGATTCTCTACGTACGACGGTCCGGGATGGGCGGTTACGGGAGCCCGTCTCCTACAACCTAGGAGCTCTTTTTCCATGAGAAACGGGGACAGTTTCCTTTTAGAACATGGCCCGTTCCGAGAAACTCTCTCACCAGAGCTGAGAGGGCGAGTAGGCTGTGCCCACAACACGCGGCGGTGCCGATTCGGCGCACTTCTGAGAGCGCCATGATGAGTACATTCAAGTCAAGATAGTTTCTAGGCTACGGAACGCTGTGGGGTGCTCGGGAGACATTGTAAAGTGACCCATGAGGCGCATGCCACTCGACGCAATCGTCACTTGCATCCGGTCATGGTCACACGGTGATGAGCCTCCTCGTCTATGAACACCTCGATTCGACCAGGATTCAGGAGAAGGAACATGGTACATGTAACCTGATGCCATTCTCGACCTGTGGAAACACCTTGATGATGGTTCTACTGTTAACAAAACGTTGTCAGGAGTTGACAGTGAGTCTATCCACCTCTTGGAGCAGCCTTCCCACAACTCTCGGCGATTCGTCGCCTGTTCAAGCCGCCGTTGACATCAAGAGTCATGTATTATAACAAGCTTAATCCTTGGGACTAAAAAGAAGATGCGACTAGGGACGAGCGACACATTATACGTCAGTAGTGCCGCTAGCAAATTACCTAGGATCAAGCGTACGTGTCGTTCAAGGTCCCGACCCAGAGATGCGATCTAAATAAACAGCTCAAAGAAGATGTCTCGGAGACAAGTCCCCACACGATCCAGCATCATCTCCGTCTCCAGTCCTATCATCCCAACTATCCAGAACAAAACGTCTTCCGCTGTGGCTGGGATGAGCGGGAATAGCTCCGCAGGCCGCAGGGGCGAACTGGCCCCCCATATTGTTTACCGGAGCCACTGGGGGGTAGATGCGAGACTACCGAGCCGTGAACGACGCTGCGCCTCTAAGCGATGATGAGGGCGTACAGGCCGCCAGGTGTGGACTCTTCTCTCGGCTGGTATGCTTCTGCAACATCTCTTGGGCAGCTCTTCCATCAAGATCAGGGATAGGAAGAACACCGGTGTTGTAGACAGTTTATAAATCACTGAACATGCCCTACCGTGTTTCCCTTGAACACTGTCACCCACAACATTCTTTCTACTCTCGCTCGCTTCCATACACACTCGGAGTACCTTTCTTTCACTCAAACATGCCTCACTTCTCCAAGGCAGCAGTCCGGGCCCTCGCGGCGGCCGCCAGCAGCTCGTCTCTCGCCCAAGTCTGCACCGTCGAGAACGTCCAGAACGCCCTGCCCAGCAACGGAACTCTTCTCGGCATCGACCTCCTCCCTTGGACCGTCACCGCGGCCGCCGTCTACAACGCCACGAGCGGCGGCGGCATGGGCGGAGCCTCCTCCGGCTCCTCCGAGACGTACACGTACTGCAACGTGACGGTCCACTTCACACACACCGGCAAGGGCGACACCGTCGTGCTCAAGTACGCGTTCCCGAGCCCCTCCGACTTCAAGAAGCGCTTCTACGTCGCCGGCGGAGGTGGCTTCTCCCTGTCCAGCGATGCCACCGGCGGGTTGACATACGGTGCCGCCAGCGGTGCCACCGATGCCGGGTACGACGCCTTCGACAACAGCTACGACGAGGTCGTCCTCCACGGCAACGGTTCCGTCAACTGGGATGCCACCTACGCCTTTGGATACCAGGCTCTCGGCGAGATGACCCAGGTCGGCAAGGCCATCACCGCTGGCTTCTACTCCCTGGGCGACCAAAAGCTCTACACCTACTTCGAGGGCTGCTCCGACGGCGGTCGCGAGGCCATGAGCCAGGTCCAGCGCTGGGGCGAGGAATACGACGGCGTCATCGCCGGCGCGCCCGCGTTCCGCTTCGCCCAGCAGCAAGTCCTCCACGTCTTGTCCTCCGTCGTCGAGCACACCCTCGACTACTACCCGCCTCCCTGCGAGCTGGCCAAGATCGTCAACGCGACCATTGCCGCCTGCGACGGTCTCGACGGACGCGCCGACGGCGTCGTCTCCCGCACCGACCTCTGCAAGCTCACCTTTGACCTCTCGTCCGTCGTCGGCGAGCCCTACTACTGCGCCGCCAAGAACAGCACCTCGCTCGGCTTCGGCTTCAACAAGCGCGGCGCCCTCGCCCTCGCCCGCCGCCAGGCCCAGGGCAGCACGACGTCCTACCAGCCCGCGCAGAACGGCACCGTCTCCAAGGAGGCCGTCGCCGTTGCCCAGGCCATCTACGACGGCGTCTTCAACTCAAAGGGCGAGCGCGCGTACCTCTCGTGGCAGATTGCTTCCGAACTCGGCGACGCCACCACGACGTACAACCCGGACACGAACTCCTGGGAACTCGCCATCCCGTCCACCGGCGGCGGGTACGTGACCAGGTTCGTGCAGCTGCTCGACCTCGACAACCTCTCGGACCTCGGCAACGTCACCTACGACACCCTCGTCGACTGGATGAACACGGGCACGCTCCGCTACCTCGACAGCCTGCAGACCACGCTGCCGGACCTCACGCCCTTTGCGTCCTCGGGCGGAAAGCTGCTCCACTTCCACGGCGAGTCCGACTCCAGCATCCCCGCCGCCTCGTCCGTCCGCTACTGGCAGTCCGTCCGCTCCATCATGTACCCCGACTCGACCGACGCCGCCGCCGCCCTCGAGGCCATGCGCGACTGGTACCAGTTCTACCTCGTCCCCGGCGCCGGCCACTGCGGCACCAACAGCCTGCAGCCCGGCCCTTATCCGCAGAACAACATGGACGTCATGATCGACTGGGTCGAGAACGGGAACACGCCCGCCCGGCTGAACGCGACCGTGTCCTCGTCGGCCAACGTCAACGCCGGCGAGACGCAGATGCTCTGCCAGTGGCCCTCGCGTCCGCTGTGGAGCGGCAACAGTTCGGCGTTTGACTGCGTCGACGACGACAAGTCTATTGAGAGTTGGACGTACACGTTCCCCGCGTTCAAGGTTCCTGTCTACTAGATTGGCTGGGTTTGTTGTTGAGACGTTGAGCCCTTTACATTTCAAGCGGTACTTGTAGTTTCTTACAAAGTCTTTAGGAATAGTAAGAATAAGAAATCAGCCATCAGCTGTGCTACTATTTAAGACTAGAAAATTGGACCTCTTACTTCTTAAAGGTTACATCATTAAACTTATCATATAAACTTAATAGTAGTAAATATAATATTCCAAAATGTTACTTGGTGTTAAGCAATCTTATTAGCCTTCCACCACCCTCGACGAAAACAAGAGCCAGCCCACAGGATAGGATAGCTGTGTCTGCAGCCTTCACATTACTCTCATCTGCCAGCCCTTGGAATGTTGGTAGTTCGTAGGGATCGGATGAGCCCGAAGTAAACAGGGCACCAACTCATGGCGGGCCCATCAGCGCCCGTTTCTGACTGCAAAGTCCTTTTGTTCTAAGCCAATAGGATGTACAGTCATGATAACATACTTGCGGGCATCACAGCACTCGCTCCGCCCGCGCCCATCTGCGGATGCAAAGTCCTCCTCTTCCAAAATATCAAGGCGCGTGGGAGGCAGCCTGGATGGAACTCAGCAAGCAGCCTCGATGCCGACACTGTGGCCTAGACTGCCTTCGGACGCTTCGACTGGATGCCTTTGGTAGTCTCTTCACTTTCAACCTCATGCAATTTCTACGCCACGCGAGTGGTCAATATCCATGCCCCTCACTCTAGAACGCAAAGACTAACACCAGAAACTCTAGACAAAGGATGTTCAAGACTCGGGTCGTTCGATGGGGACTGGATAAGAAGCTGAAAGAGGCAGAGGTCATCCACATGCTCAACGTCAAGCGGCAGCGTCTGGCGGCTGGCAAGGACTCCATCTTCACAGTCCGGGGCCAGAACGTCGACCGGGACCGCGTTGAGCAATATCTAAAGCGCAGGCCCGACTCGGACAACAAAAGACGCACGCACATTCAGCTCAGCACACACCGGAACTCGACGTCACCTGCCGCACACCTTCCCCGCCACCAGCCGCAGAGCCGGAACCTCCCGGCATCCCATCCCTCTTGGAGCCGACCCTGGACGTGGAGATACACGAGGACAGCGTACGCATATTCAAGGCGTACCACACTGCCGCATTCGAAAGCGGCGTGTGGGGTTTGGACGACGCGAGCTTGTGCGGACACGGCTTCGTCCACATGGTACAAGCGTTGAACCAGTATTGCCCAGGTACCGAAGCTGCTCGAGCAGAAGCAAACAGAGGTCGGCTTTCGTGCTCTCAGTCAAGGACTAGTCTCCTTGAAACATGTCCTCCAGGCCCGAGAACCGACGTTCTACTACTCCATGTTGGTCAACGTCTTGAATCTGAAAGGCCATGGTCGAGAATACGCCATTCGCGTCGTCCACCGGATACACCAGGAATCTGTAGGAGACGCACATCCTCTGACTCTTCTCCTGGGCAAGCTTAGACTGCTACCACAAGCTGTTCGTCTCGAGACCCTGAGGAGCATTTATGCTACTGTTTCTCTGCACATCGAGGGCAAAGATGCGTACAGGAGCCAGCATGGCTTGGACGTTCTCCGGATGAGATGCGCACTTCTCAAACTCCACAAGGACGTGAATGGGAATGAATTCCGTGACATCATCTCAAGCCATGCCGTAGCCGCCGCAGAATTATCCAAGTAAGGATAGTACGAGTTGTTGTGTAGGGCTTGGTTGGGGCTAGCTATTGCGCAGTCGGACGCGGGTAAAGTTGAACAAGCTGGAGAGACTTTGGCGCGAATCGGGTCTGTCATCGGAATAAAATCCAGAGGGTCTACCAATGAAGAGCGGCTCGAGAACCAGCAAGGGGACCAGTGCTCAACCAGCTCATGGTGCTCCCGCAAGTGGCGACATGGAAAAAAGCACTGATGACTATAGGATGGTGTATGGCTACTACAAAGGGCATTGGGAACCGTGGAGCAGGTGGTCCCCTGCGACGGGAAGAATGGTTATTGATGCTTATTGTCAAGCAGCAGGTGGTGACTCAGGGCCGGCGCAGGTGTGGTTCGATATCTTACGCGCCATGCGATCAGACGTCCAAGCTGTATGTGCTGACGATGTTTGAGTTGGTGTTGGTAGGCTGGGGAGATACAAACAGACAGACCAACATCAAGAAGTGTGTCTAATAGACGCGATGGTCAAATTCTTAACCACGTTTGCAAGTCAACTTGCCCTTTTGGAACATCCGTTTCCTGACATCTAGCACGCTCGTCTCAGCAACCCTGTCTAGACATGCGTGTATTGGGGCTGGCAAACCAGACCTTCCAATCATCCTTGGATGTTTTCCCATCTTGGCTTGCCTAAAGGCCCGGTGAAACGCCGGGAAGAAGTCCTTCTTCGTGATGTGGGTATAACCCTGGCGCATCTTGTCCCCGACTTTTCAACCGTACGCCTTTTAAAGAGGCCCAAAACACCCGACGTCCAAGAACTGAAGTAGATGGTACGACTCAGGTAGTATGTAAAGAGTGATGACTTATTTTCCTCGTAGTCCAGTTTGAAATCTGGCGAGTGATGGCTTTCGGGTCTGGAATGCTTCACGTGAGCAAGGCCACGTGACCCGGGATAGCGACCCACAGCCATGATGCTATCACGACATGTTTGTTGTCCATCCATTTCCAGACGTTGCGATGGCCCAGGCATTCGGGAAATCTGCCTCCATGAGTCAGGTGGAGAGGCGATATTGGGCTGCCACAATAATGTGTGGCGGGACGCTGTAGCCCTGCGAGTCTACCCCTAGCCAAATGGTGCATGCGAAGTCCTTTTGCTCTACACCAATCAGACGTTCAGTCACAGGAACCTGGATGTTGGAGCGTTAGCTTGAACTTGCTCCTCTCCCGCTTATCTGTGCATACATGGTCCTCTTATTGTAAGCCAATAGATTGCCATGACAGACCAGAGGATGGGACGTGTTGGTCGTGGTCACTCCCAAACGACGTGGGCACCGGCTGGACACGCGCCTCGGTGAGGGGCACCAACGTCCTCGCCCTCAGGACTTCGCAAAACACAGTCAGGTTGGATACGAGCGACCGCTTGGCCATTCTCAACCTGACCGCCATCATGCCCGGGTGGGAGGTGACTTCTTTGAACGAAAAGAACCAGCCCGATGAAGTCGTTGGTATCCGAGGACAAGCCCAAGAGTGCATGCTCTACTGGTGCGTGAACAAGTACGAAAGCAGTCTTGGTGCTGGAATCTTTAACGAGACGATACTCTCCTCTTTCTGCAGCGGCGTTGTGGAATCCGAACCGTACAGTCAAATATTCTCTATCAAGCCGCCAGCGTCGAATTCTTCCCTTTTCCTGCACAACAGCGAGGATTACGGCAATTACCCATCCCAATGGATTAACGGCACTTTTCCGGTCAATCTCGACGCTCATGGACTGATACAGAGGTCTCTCCAGAGCGTTTGGGCCACGGAAACGGCCATGCAGGTCGTTGTCCGAGTCCGATGGGCCTGGATAATCTTGCCGGCCGCGCTGCAGCTAGCTCCCTACGTCTTCTTCTGTCATACTATGGCACTATCGCGCCGCAGGAAACTGCACAACTGGGAGTCCTCGGCGTTGGCAGTCTTCTTTTATGGGGCGAGAACGGGAGACAGAATTCAGCATCGTGGGATACATGGACGGACTGACATGGTCCAAGTTGCTAAACGGCACGTGTTGCAACCTGACAAGGGAGCGCATCGCAAAGATGGAGACAAAGCGAGGTGACGAGCGCAGATAAACCGTTGTGGATGGACAAACCCGTATAAGACCGGAGCGAAGCGGAGGGTGCCTTGGCGGACGAAGGATGAGGGAGCTTGGCACCGGACATCTTGATGTCCTTTATAATTTCTCTTATACGGGGTGTCCAGATGTCCCTCACGTGACCCCCGAAGCGTAGCGTAGGGAGGTGGAGTAGCAGACAGGAGGAGTATGGGGAGCTTGCGACCAATCAATGAGTGAGCATGCGAACGGACCGTAGACAGTAAGCCATGAAGGAGGAACGAGGGAAGGGCATGAATAACCAGTGGCAGGTGACGAAGATACCGAACAATGGACGTAAGAGGAGGAGGAACGACGACGATGGATGCAGTGACTTCGACGAGGGGAGAAGCACGTGGACAGGGAATGGCCAATGATCGATGGGGACCAAGACTGACTAAAGTGGGAACGAGACCGAACAAACAGGGGTGCGACAACGGTATAATAACGGAGTGTGCCCACCATCTCGGATGGGTTCTATCTACCCATTCTCTCTTCTTTTCATTTGAATGAACTGAGCAGGGCGATGAACTGGAACAGACACGCAAGGGAGTGAGATGAGCGACAAGGTAGGAGTTAGTACAGAGGAGGCCGAAAGGCATGAGAAGTTGCAGAAGCAAGTTCATTTTGACGATAGTCGTACCGTGTTTATTGATGCAGAGTCAGTGAGTGAAGAGCAGAGTGACGGCGAGGGTGGTACCGTGCAACAGTGTAGACTGCATGATGCAAGTAGAAGGAGCGAAGTGACGTCTCGGAAGAGGCAGAGGGGAGCCGATGGGGTGCGACCGACGGTTGGTGAGACCGGAGCAGACAATAGAGGTACTGGTAGCAGTGTTAGGTGGAGTATTCCAGCATTCGGAGTAGACCCTACGTGGTTGCGCAGGTTATTACAGACGCATGGCGGAGCTAATTATACAGTATGGGTAAGTGATCTAGATAATAGTGGCATGAGTGTGCAGAGCACGGAGTTGACTTGGTGTAGATGGCCCATAACAGGTATGAGATTACATCGTCTCAGCGGACGAAGGAGGTGAGTAGCCAAGGGCGTAAAACGATTGATATGTGGTAGAGCTGACTGGTGCTTGGAAGATTGTGCTGTTTCAGTTGCAGCGGTGATTGTTCAATATAGGATAGGTAGTAATAGACCAGAGTGGTTGAATTGGAGAATTGGTCTGTAGACTGTGACTAGAGTGACTTGTAGATGATGATGCAATAGATGTGTAAATGCCCTCATTGTATGAAGTGAATGTATGTGACTGATCAGACTGAACTAAATGTGACTTTGTAAAGCATCGACGGAAATAGACGAGATGCGCGCCTTGGAAGCATCGAGACTGAACAGTAAAGATGCAAACTTGACTAGACCAGATTACTTTACATTACTTAGTTAGAGTGGAATGAGCAAAAGATGGTAGGATTGTGGAACTGGGTAGGGGCGAAGCCCGTGACATGTGAGGTAACGAACATGTTCATACTGTTATATGTAGACAGAATTAAACGGAGTGATCAATGGAATAGTTAACTAGAGTGCATGCAGAAATAAAATTGGAACAAGGTGATGTGGTGATAGTAACCTAACCAGAGGAACTTTACTAAACGGAGTGATGGCAGGATGCAAACAAATAGTATTCAATGAACAGGTGTGAATAGCATCAAGCGACCGTAAGGGAGCGCATCGCAAAGATGGAGACAAAGCGAGGTGACGAGCGCAGATAAACCGTTGTGGATGGACAAACCCGTATAAGACCGGAGCGAAGCGGAGGGTGCCTTGGCGGACGAAGGATGAGGGAGCTTGGCACCGGACATCTTGATGTCCTTTATAATTTCTCTTATACGGGGTGTCCAGATGTCCCTCACGTGACCCCCGGAGTGCAACGAAGGGCGGTTAATAAGCAAGGACAGGAGGAACGCAGGGAACCGGAGTAATACCGAGGAGCTAGCGACGTAGGGCCGTACAGGATAATGCAAGCGGAGGTGTGACAGCACCAGAGGGCAGCAGTGGAATAAGACGGAGGGAGGGATCGAACTGGAGTCACAGAGTGCTGAGCTAAGCACGGGAACCGGTGGGGAGTGGACGAGCCAACGGGAGGCACAGGAGGGCCGCATGATCGACAGGGGTGGAGACGTGGTGTTTTCTTTAAGACGGGATGGATTCCCAGGCACGTAGTGTGTTTTCCCTTTTTATTTATTTCATTGCAATGGTCCCGGGACGGTGATGCGTAGAGCAGTAGATTTGAGTGAGTACTTCCTGTTTTCCCGTGGAGCTGTGCGACCGATTCTAATGAGCCAGGTGCGATGAATGCCAGTGGTACAACCGAGAGGATGATGAGTATTTGTGAAGATGTAATGGCAATACCAAGCGAACGAAGTGAGACGGGGCATTCTGTTGTTGAGGGCGATGAGACAGAGCAGCGCCTATGGTGTTGGATCGTAGTGTCCGGGCTAGACCTGGAGAGCGGTGACGCGCTACTTCAATCGATTGATAGGGTGGTGCCTAGTGGAGCTCTATACTACGGAGTACTGGAAGACCATGTCAGTCATGTGGTTGGACTTCATCGGGTGATGCACAGCTGTGTGGTGTGTCTTGTCGGCTTTCGAGAGCCTTGTGATATAGAACTAGTTCGCTGTAAAGTGGAAATGCAAGTGAGAGACAGAGGGGAGCTGCTAGTACAGCGGTGCCCGGATCATATTAGAGGGGGTGATCCCTCGTTTGTCAGTGTCGCCCATTGGGTCATTGACTGCTATCGGCAGGTAGTTGGGGCGAGTAGTGAAGGTGGATTGTCGGAGGAGAGACGCGTGGTGTTTGGTTACCCTTCTGTGCTTCGCATGCTGGTTGTACAGTTCGGATCAGCGGTGAGTGACCTTGTGTACCAGAGTGCTGTTGCGGAGTTTCTCAGTGGTGATGTAAATGCCGGGGGCTTTGTGTCTTCCATTTGGGGTGATGGTGAGCAGGGCGGTACCATTTATGTAGCAGTATAGACTTTGGAATAGCTGGAAATGAATTATGAGTCTGTGTAAATGTGTGTTTAAAAGCATCGATAAGTGCAACGAGATGCGAACGCTGAGAGCATCGAAGAAGAATACACGGAGATGCATGATTACTGACTAGAGTACTTTACCTTACTTGAGATAGATTAGTCGTTAGAAGATGGTGATGATTGTGGAATTGGGGTACGGGGCGAAGCCCTGTGACTCCGGAGCGAAGCGTAGGTGTTCAACCAGAGCAGGAGGCGATAATAGATTTAAATAACAGAGTGACCGTGTGGAATCAATTGACAATGGGTGACTGTAACAGTAGCCTAACCATAGGAACCAGAGAACACGGAGTGGTGGCAGGATGCAAACAAATAGCATTCAATGAACAGGTGTGAATAGTATCAAGCGACCGTAAGGGAGCGCATCGCAAAGATGGAGACAAAGCGAGGTGACGAGCGCAGATAAACCGTTGTGGATGGACAAACCCGTATAAGACCGGAGCGAAGCGGAGGGTGCCTTGGCGGACGAAGGATGAGGGAGCTTGGCACCGGACATCTTGATGTCCTTTATAATTTCTCTTATACGGGGTGTCCAGATGTCCCTCACGTGACAACCAGACCGAAGGGGAGGTGAACAGAGTAGACAGCATCGGAGCTAGCGGAGATAACGAAGGAACTGAGTCACCGTAGACATAAAAAGGGAGGAGGGACGACGGACTGAACAGGAATAACCCCCCAGCCATAAGGAGCGTCAGCGACCAGTAAAACGGGGGGCTCATGCGGAACAGAGTGGAGCAGACCGAACACACGCGGGCGGGTGGAGTAGTGCATGGATTGCACGAATGAACGACTAGGGAGGAGACTGAATGAGCTAGTGCGAGAATGACTGAACCAGGGTAGAGATGCTGCTTTATTTAATACGGAGTCGTTTCCCATGGCATTCGGGAAGTAGCCCAGGGCTTTCCATCTTTGACCAACTCGTCTTGGTTTTATCGTGTTCTGGCACAGAAGAAGGCAGGTAAGTAGCATGCTAGAGGCATCGTCGAGGGACAGGTTGACGAACCCGACTGAAATAGGATATGAATGTGACCGAGATGAATCGAGGCTGGCGGAAGCAGAGTACGGGGCAGGGACCCCTTCAACAGGGTGACTTCTTGAACCGGGAGGGCTTCTTTACAGAGGTGGCAGTGACTGACGGAGTTTGTTACAGTGGTCATTGGTTGACCTGTTTTAGCGAGCGGTGCGTGAAGCATACGGAGCGGAAGAGGACGTTGGGCTACTGGCCGAGGAGGCATGTGTCGATAGGTAGAGTGCCGGGGGAACTGGCATCGTTTGTTTCCTGGAGAGAGGCGCAGGGCGACCTGTTGGGACCGTCGTGGAAGTTGCAGTGGACAGTGCTACGCATTCCTCATTACGTGCCGGGTGAAGGCATGGGTGATAACCTGGTAACAGAGGTGGTGATGGAGTGGAACGACTCTTGTGTGCCTGAAAGTTGGCAGCGGGAGCTGAAGTGTTCGCAGTGGGCGATCAATGCTCAAACCGGAGAGGTTGTGGCGAAAGCCTTGTTGTATGTGATGGTGCTGCGCAGAGTATCCGAGGAGGAAGCGTTGGCTTCTACTGTAGTGCCGTGTTACCGGCTGTTCGGAGATGACGTGGTTGTGGACCGCTTTATAGCCCTCTGGGATGATGTAGATGATAGTACCATTGTCGTGTGAATAGCCTCAAATACTTGTGTGATTGTGACCAAATCAGACGTGACTAAGTGTGACCCTTATTAAGTGCATCGATAAACAAACGAGATGCAAGACCGGTGAACCTAAGTGCTACCCAAACGCATCGAGTAGTACAATTGATGATGCACGACTTGACTTAGTCCTACCTTGACTTAATTAGATCGGATTGTTAGAAAGATGGTAGGATTGTGGAATGCAGTACGGGCGCAGCCCGTGATATGCGAGGTGACGAGCATGTCCAGGCTGTTAGGACAGAGAAAATAGAATGATTGACCTGAGTGACCAATAGACTTGAATGTAGATAGAGTAGATGGACAGAGTGAATGATCGTGAGATGGTTGGCAGTAATCCAGCCGGAGGGACTAAACACATCGAGAGATGCAGACAGGAATAACCTCAAAAGGTGGGAGAACGACCGTAAGGGAGTGGTGTGGCAACATGCACCAAGGTGCGACTGATGAGCGTAGCGAATCCGCGGAGCGAAGCGGAGCATTAACCCCGTATAAGACCCGAAGGGAGCCTGCGACCGTAGGGCCGGACATCTTGATGTCCTTTATAATTTCTCTTATACGGGGTGTCCAGATGTCCCTCACGTGACAACCGGAGTGCAACAAAGGTAAGCGTAGCAGACAGCATCGAAGGGAACCGGAGATCAGCCGTACAGATAACCAATGGGAGGTGTTTACACCGGACATGGGCCACAGTAACAGGGGGCGAGGGACGATGCACACTGATTGGATACTACCTCGACGGGTGGAGAGGGCCAAGGGAACTAGCGGTTCCAGCGCTGAGCTAAGCAGACCAGGGGGTCACTGAACGAACAGGGTGAGACAGTTTCTACTAAAGCCGGAGGGCGTCCTCTTTCTGTCTTCCTACATTTCCATGCGAGAGCTGGATTACTGGGTTTTGTATCGCTTGGTGATACTCAGCATGTCTTTTGGTCAACGAAGTGGTTTTGGGTTTGTACCCGCAGTCGGTGGTAAGTAATTGTATTCAAGTGTGTATGGCGGAAGGGACTGACGCGTGAGTATGAGCAGGTTTTGGTGGACCTGCCTTAGGTACGATCCCATTCAGTGGAGCGAAAGAGAATAGCCCGGTTGAGTGTCAATCGGAGCCAGAGTCAGAGTCAGAGTTAGAATCAGATGTGGATTTACCAGAGGAGCACGAGGTCAAGGTGCAGCCGAAGGTAGTTGAGCGCGGTAGCAGTGTTGGGCCAGAGCCTGTAGTAGCTGCGAAGGCAGAGGAGGCTGAAAGGCATGAGAAGTTGAACGTAAAGCCACTTTTCAAGCCAGACCAGCTAGCAGCAGTGGTTCCAGGGCCGAATATAATGAAATGCACGGGCATTGATATCGGTCAAGTGTCGACAGAGGTAGCGAAAAAGGTTGTAATAGCCAATGGTGAGCTTGGTGAGAGGCTGACGGCCGATGTTGTGGCATTGCGGAGTAAGGCGGATGCGGCGTTGTGTTCGAGTTTGAAGGAGTTGGTGCGTGTCATCTTCGTACAGGAGATGGGCGTGTCGAGCGCTGAGCTAAAGGCAGAGTTTGCGGCCCTGGCTGAGCTGATGAAGCAGGAATGTGGAGCTTGTGAGGTGACTTATGAGCAGCTAGGTGTGATTAAACAGCATGTTGAACGATTAAAGTCAGAAGTAGTAGAGAAGACGAACATTATTCGTGAGAAGGAGGAGGAGATTGACCGATTGTGTAGTGACCTAAAGTTGGCGGATGAGAAGCTGGAGTCATTGCGTTTGTCTTCCAGTGGTAGTAGTAGCAGTAGTGGTACTCGGTCAAGTCGGGAGGATGACGAGAGACGGCGCAAAAGACGTGAGGAGAGGGAACTTCAGGGAGATCACCGAAGGAGACGCAGTGAAAAGGATCATGGTAATAGGACGGCATCTTTGCTTAAATATGTGACAACGTAGATAGTGCCATTGTTTCTCTTTTTCTTTTTGTGTGCAGAGCTAGCTAGAATAGAATGACCGAATGAAATGGATGTGTTAAATCTCATGACATGAAATGAACTGTGTGATTACGGAAGTGATGATGATATGCAAGTGAACTGTTGGTCCTAGTTGGAGTGTTGCTCCTGGATGGTACCAATGAATCCCTAGAAAGATGGTGATAGTTACGGAACTGGGTATGGGCGAAGCCCATGACGCCGAAGGCGTTCAGACTGTGCAGCAGGAGATAGGGAGCAGAGCGACCGGTGTGGCAATGAACCGTTGTGGATGGACAAACCCGTATAAGACCGGAGCGAAGCGGAGGGTGCCTTGGCGGACGAAGGATGAGGGAGCTTGGCACCGGACATCTTGATGTCCTTTATAATTTCTCTTATACGGGGTGTCCAGATGTCCCTCACGTGACCCCCGGAACGAAGTGAAGGGTGGTTAATAAGCAAAGGACAGGAGGATGGAGCGAAGCGACGAACCGTACAGGGTAAGCGGTGGAGGTGTTTACACCAGAAGCCGCAGAGCATAAGAACGACGGAGGGACGAGGGGAGTGATGCAGTGCTGACTTAAGCACGGGAACCGCACTAACCAGGGTTGGGAGGACGCTAGGAACAGGGTGACCAATGACCGACATGAGGTGGAGACTGATTGAACTGGGGTGAGATTCTATACATAAACTACGGAGTGCCCTTTTCCATGGATAACCGAGGGGGTTTCTCTTCTGTTTCCCCTTCTTCCTCCACGTAGGGTGGACAAAACAGGATGGCAGCTGACGATACTAATAGACTTCGAGAGAAGGTATGTGCATGATGCAACGCAAACGAAGTGGCTCGACTAACACAATGAACAGGTCGGAGTAGGACGACGGAGCATGGCAGGGACTGATTCCCTCTTTCTGGAGCTATCTGCTCGGCGGGATGCAGAGCGGTTTCTCTTTACTAGTATCGGTGATCAACCCATAGGCGCTAAGCCTTTTATTTTTGTGGTACTACTCGCGTCGACGCGGCAGGTGGAACAGGTATGGAAGGGACTGACCAGATACATTCAGCGGACGAAGGGGAGCTGTCGAGCTTGGGCGCACATGGAACGGACGAGTCTAGTGACGGGCTTACCTGAAATGATTTGTTGTGTTTTTGTGATGGAGGGACTTCCCATCTGGTGTGGAACCGGTACGCTAGCAGCCCTACTGCCAATAGAGGTGGATGTCAAATGGCGACAGAATGCATTCGTAGACTTACCGACGGTAGAAGAGGAGGACGTAATAGAACTGGGTGATGAAATCAATGGTACAGGAGCATGGCTCTGGCGCAGGCGTTCTCTGCTGCATAACAGCGACTGGAGTTGGAGCAGCTGGGGCACGGAGGTGGATAGTGTGCCTTGGGAACAAGAGATAGATCATGAGGAGCGGGGTAGCGTAGATAGAGTCATGTGTGAAAGGCGTAAGCCTCTGGCAATGGTGCCGAACCCACGGGGGATGAGACCGTGACTAAACTCGTATTGAATGAACCTTTATGACCTTGGTAGCTGGTGATTTAAACAATGGACTTATGTGAACCTTTTCATGATGCATCTCCCACCTTACTAAACGAGATGCTCAACCCTACACTCAGTGAATGCTAAAAGGATCGAGTGGTGTACTGGAGATGCGATAAACCTTGGTCGACTTATGTAGATGAATCCCTAGAAGATGGTAGAGATTACGGAACCGGGTACGGGCAGAGCCCGTGATATGCGAGGCCACGAGCATATTCAGACCTAGCAGGAGGATTAAATAGATAAATACATGAGTAGAACGAAGGAATAGATTTAAATAACAGAGTACACGACCAGTGATTGACAATGAGTGACTGTAACAGCATGCCTAACCAGAGGCACCAGCCGAAACAGAGTGATGGCCAAACACAAGTGGAAACGGAGATGGTGATAACCTCAAAGCAAGCGACCGTAAGGGAGCGCATCGCAAAGATGGAGACAAAGCGAGGTGACGAGCGCAGATAAACCGTTGTGGATGGACAAACCCGTATAAGACCGGAGCGAAGCGGAGGGTGCCTTGGCGGACGAAGGATGAGGGAGCTTGGCACCGGACATCTTGATGTCCTTTATAATTTCTCTTATACGGGGTGTCCAGATGTCCATCACGTGCACCGGAACGAAGTGGAGGTCGCATTAGTCATGGCAAGAAGGGCAACGAGGGAACCGAAGTAATACCGACGCAGGAGGCCGTAGAGGATAAGGGTGGTAGGTGGCGCAGACACCGGACATGCCCATAGATAACCCGGGAGTGAGGGACCGAAACGGAGGGATGCTTGTAATGCTGATGTCAGCACTGGAACCACACTACTGCAGGCAGGAGGGGCTAGGGACGAGAGGACCAATGATTGAGTGCGCACGAGATTGAATGACTGGGAAGGAGACAGACAGGTTGTATTTAAGCCAGAGGCATTCCCTTTTACCCAGATATTATTGTAGAATACGAATGTAGTGTCGGAAGTGACTGATTACTATTACGCATGGAGCGGAGATCGTAGTAGATCCCAGCCGGATTGAATTTGAGGCTTTGTATAACAGGACGGAGAGGACTGGTGGTACTGCACTGTCGAATATGACAGATTTGAAGAGTTGTACGGGCTTGGGCCCTTTAGAATATGTAGGTGTGATGAGCCCCAGAGGGATATCTGAGAAGAATTGTGATGATTGTGTGTCTTGGATACACTGTTTTGATGATGAGTGTGTGTTGCACATGAAGCAGAAGAGTAGCCTTGGCTATTTCCCACGCAGGAAGTGGCATCCGGAGGTGTTGGTGGAGACGCTTGTGGCCTTTTTGGACTGGAGGGACAAACAGGGTGATTACGGTACTGTCAAAGCTAGCGGGACGTATACATGGAATGTGACAGCTGGGAAGCCTTTTTTACATCCCTCAGGAAATTGGGTGACGGAAGTGGTACAGTTGGAGTACTGGACCGGAGAGGCAAGTGGCGACAATGATCGCGATATTACGTTGTGGCAACGGGTCATAGATGTAACGACGAAGGAGGAGATGGCTGATTATGTTGTTGATATCAAGCGGATGCGTGCAGTGGCAAATGACGGTCCCGTAGGGGAGCTGGTGTACAATGTCTTTGGCGAGAAGCTTATTGTGTTGAATGAATGGAGTGGTAGATAGACCAGGATTGGGAGGATGAATGCACTGGCGTAAATAGAATGCGAATGGATGTGTGAATAACCTCACTCTTGAACCTGTGTGACTGTGACCAAAGAGAGACCCTAAGCATCTCCCCCACTTCAACCGAGATGCACGTAACAGAGCGACCATAGGGAGCACGAATGACCATCGAGGAATACACGGAGATGCATGACTACTGACTAGAGTACTTAACCTTACTTGAGATAGATTAGTCTTTAGAAGATGGTGATGATTGTGGATCCGGGGATGGGCGGAGCCCATGACATGCGAGGCCACGAGCAATGTTCAATCTTATGTGTAGACATAACTAAACAGAGTGATAGACAGAGTAATTAAACAGAGTGCACGATCAGTAAATTGGTATTGAAGATCCAGTAACAGCATGCCTAACCAGAGGCACTAGGGAACACGGAGTGATGGCAGGATGCAAATAGATAGAATCAGATGAACAAGTGTGAATAGCATCAAAAGGGAGCGTAAGCGACCGTGGAACACAATGGACCAAAAACGGAGCGAAGCGGAGTGCAATTGACGACNAAGACCGGAGCGAAGCGGAGGGTGCCTTGGCGGACGAAGGATGAGGGAGCTTGGCCCCGGACATCTTGATGTCCTTTATAATTTCTCTTATACGGGGTGTCCAGATGTCCCTCACGTGACACCGGAGCATGCGAAGGTAGGGGAGTAGTAGACAGCAGAACGAGGTTACGAGTTCATCCGACGCAGGAGGAGACCCGGGGAATAACGGAGCAGAGGTGTGACAGCACCAGCGCGATCGATAGAGTAAGCAGCAGGAGGGAAGGATGAGCGGGCTGCCAGTAAGAACGCGGGAGGGACCGACCAGAGTGATGCATCGCTTGCGTAAGCAACGGAACCGCACTAGACAGGGGCTAGGAGGACGCTAACCAGAGAGGGTTACTGACTGACCAGGGGGAGACCAAACAGAGTGGGTGCAACTTTATTTAAACGGAGGGCAACGGCCTTCTCTTCGTCGAACGAACAAACCTAGGGGTTTCTCGCATTCATCCTTATTCCAGGACTACACAACCGGAGACGGTGATGAAGGGATTGACGGACGAGAGGACAGCAGGGGCTCTAACGACCCCTACCATACAAAGAACCGGAGACGGGAATGGACTAGACTGAATAGACTACTAAGCAACGGAGTGAACAACGCCCAAAGGAACAGAGTGACTACCCAGCAGACCTAACCAGGGCACTGAGCCGGGCGAAGACACCACTCACACGAGGAACCGAGCAGGATCCCCAACCAAAGGCAAGCACTAGCTGCACCCGAACAAGCAGAGGAGCGGCAGCGACGACAACAACAGAATGAACTAGAGTGAATGAACAAAACTGAGTGCAAACGGAATGATGAACAGTGATTGTGAAGCGAATAGACTTCTTTTTTTTCGTTAGTACTGTGATCGCAAGATGAATTGGTAGCCAGGGGATACGACCAGATGAACCTAAATGCACTCCGCTACGCTGCGTTGGGAGTCGGGATGATGACCAAAGGGAATACCTTAGGGTACTAGTAGACATGGAAATGGGGTAACTGCACACTAGGAACGCCAGTGACGGAACCGTTAGGGTTACCAGCCCAACTTAGGGTTATATCGTGAATAGCCTCACTTTGCCCACCATAGGGTTACGACCACCTCCACCAGAGCAAGACTGTATATCCACATGCATCTCCTGCAACCCAAAACGAGATGCTCAACCATTGCCAACACCACCCACTACATGCATCGAGTAACTCAACCAGAGATGCCCAAGCACACACACTACTCTTCTTCCACTGCGACCTAAACTCATCGAGGAACTGACATGGTAGACTGGATGGATATGGTAGACTGATCCCTCGAAAGATGGTGAGAGTTATGGAACTCGGTACGGGTGAAGCCCGTGACATGCGAGGCGACGAGCATGTTCATACTGTTGGAACAGAGGAAATAGACTGTACTACTAGGTCGAGCAGACCCAAGGAACCAATAGACATGCCACCTTACAGAGGGAACCGTGCCATCTCAGAACGAGACAGTGTCGACTACCATGCCAGAGCTACTGTGTCAAACAGAAAACGGAGTGACAAAGGGAAGTACATGAGCATCGACGCGAATAACCTCAATCAAGCGACCAAGGGGAGCAACCGACAAGATGGAGGGGAAAGCGACCGAAGGGAGCAATCAAACAGGAGAGTGAGCTGCGCGAACGGGCTACCAATGAAAGTGGCGTAGACACACTGCGGAGCGAAGCGGAGCATTAACCCCGTATAAGACCCGAAGGGAGCCTGCGACCGTAGGGCCGGACATCTTGATGTCCTTTATAATTTCTCTTATACGGGGTGTCCAGATGTCCATCACGTGCACCGGAACGAAGTGGAGGTCGCATAGATAAGACAGAGGGGGAGGGAACCGACGATTACCCGGACCAGATAACCAATGGGAGGTGTTTACACCGGACAGTGGGCCCTTCTAAGCATGGACCAAGAGACGCAGGGGAATGCAGCCAGTAAGACACCAGGAGGCACGACGCGGTGGAGACAGGAGACCGCACACACTAGAGTGGGGAGGAGGCTAACCAAAGAGGGTTACTGCACGAGCGGGAGTGAGACTGATCAACCGGGAGGGCGACCGAACAGCAAGAGATGACGGAGTTTATTCCATTATGGCAAATGATTTAAGTAGACCGTTAGAACGATGGTGTCTTATTTTGAGTTGCGTAGGCACGATCTTGTTTTTCCCGGGAAACATTTGGTGATGATGCAGGGCAGCATGACATCTGAGATGGATTTCAATATGGAGTATTCTGCCACGGAGACGATGTGTGCTGGTGAGGGTGACTGGAGTTACTTCTTTAGTTTGGCCGAGGGAGAGTCGGCTGAGTTTTGTTCTCTGTTGGAGACGCAATGTAGTGGAATAGCGACTGCGGAGTGGGCGTCGGAGATGCAACTGGGAGGTGAGGAGCCACAGGCGACTGTTACCCAGGCTACCGATGATCTGGAATCGGACGGCGTTGAGCCGCTCATTACTCTTGGAGAGTGGATGGAGGACTGGATGGACGAGGTGCTATCTGACTTCAGTGGATCGTCTGTTGGTAGTAACAGCTCGGTGTGTTTCTCTGAGTACAGTGAGGCAGGCGAAGGAAGCGTCGACGGTGCAGAGGCAGTAAGCCAGCCGGGGGATTGCGGTGGCAGCTTAACTGTGTGTTATTTGTCTTGTACGTTTGCTGGGTGCGCTCACATTAGTTGTACTGAGCAGGACTGGAGGTTACATCGCGAGATACACATGGCGAATAGGAGATTGGCCAGGTCCAAGTATGGAGGAGGTGCAATGGAGGAAGAGGTTGGGCCGTTCCGCTGTTCATTTGCGAGTCTGGAGACGGGTGAAGCGTGTAACAATTCGTACTTGTATTCCAAGAAGTTGAAGCATCATCAGCTGGTGTCGCATACTGTGTCAGTAGATATGGAAACAATGTTGAGTAATTGCATGGTGCCGGATTTGTCAGATGAGATTGATTGTTGTGTGTAGATAAGCAGTAGTACGGTAATTTATATTGAACAGTGGTTGCAGTCTTCTTAGTTGTTCGGCAGTGTAGGGCATAGGTGTCGATGTCGGCGTCATTCAAGCCTAGGTCTTGTCTTAAGTGATGTAGATTAACTGAGCTAGAGATGGTATGATTGTGGAACTGGGTAGGGGCGAAGCCCGTGACATGTGAGGTGACGAACATGTTCAATCTTATACGTAGGAGTAACTAAACGGAGTGGCTAATAGCATTAAATACTAGAGTGCATGCAAGAGTCATTGACAATAGTGTGACTTGTAAAAGCAGGCCTAACCATAGGGACCGAATGACATGAGGTGGTGTCCGACCGGAGGGAGGAACAGAAGTCGTGATGACTTCAATGCGACAGAGGAGCAAACAAACACAAAGGTGAAAAGCGGAGTGGAACGGAGCGCAAGTGGCAATAGACTGAGCTGGATGGACAAACCCGTATAAGACCGGAGCGAAGCGGAGGGTGCCTTGGCGGACGAAGGATGAGGGAGCTTGGCACCGGACATCTTGATGTCCTTTATAATTTCTCTTATACGGGGTGTCCAGATGTCCCTCACGTGACCCCCGAAGCGTAGCGTAGGGAGGTGGAGTAGCAGACAGGAGGAGTATGGGGAGCTTGCGACCAATCAATGAGTGAGCATGCGAACGGACCGTAGACAGTAAGCCATGAAGGAGGAACGAGGGAAGGGCATGAATAACCAGTGGCAGGTGACGAAGATACCGAACAATGGACGTAAGAGGAGGAGGAACGACGACGATGGATGCAGTGACTTCGACGAGGGGAGAAGCACGTGGACAGGGAATGGCCAATGATCGATGGGGACCAAGACTGACTAAAGTGGGAACGAGACCGAACAAACAGGGGTGCGACAACGGTATAATAACGGAGTGTGCCCACCATCTCGGATGGGTTCTATCTACCCATTCTCTCTTCTTTTCATTTGAATGAACTGAGCAGGGCGATGAACTGGAACAGACACGCAAGGGAGTGAGATGAGCGACAAGGTAGGAGTTAGTACAGAGGAGGCCGAAAGGCATGAGAAGTTGCAGAAGCAAGTTCATTTTGACGATAGTCGTACCGTGTTTATTGATGCAGAGTCAGTGAGTGAAGAGCAGAGTGACGGCGAGGGTGGTACCGTGCAACAGTGTAGACTGCATGATGCAAGTAGAAGGAGCGAAGTGACGTCTCGGAAGAGGCAGAGGGGAGCCGATGGGGTGCGACCGACGGTTGGTGAGACCGGAGCAGACAATAGAGGTACTGGTAGCAGTGTTAGGTGGAGTATTCCAGCATTCGGAGTAGACCCTACGTGGTTGCGCAGGTTATTACAGACGCATGGCGGAGCTAATTATACAGTATGGGTAAGTGATCTAGATAATAGTGGCATGAGTGTGCAGAGCACGGAGTTGACTTGGTGTAGATGGCCCATAACAGGTATGAGATTACATCGTCTCAGCGGACGAAGGAGGTGAGTAGCCAAGGGCGTAAAACGATTGATATGTGGTAGAGCTGACTGGTGCTTGGAAGATTGTGCTGTTTCAGTTGCAGCGGTGATTGTTCAATATAGGATAGGTAGTAATAGACCAGAGTGGTTGAATTGGAGAATTGGTCTGTAGACTGTGACTAGAGTGACTTGTAGATGATGATGCAATAGATGTGTAAATGCCCTCATTGTATGAAGTGAATGTATGTGACTGATCAGACTGAACTAAATGTGACTTTGTAAAGCATCGACGGAAATAGACGAGATGCGCGCCTTGGAAGCATCGAGACTGAACAGTAAAGATGCAAACTTGACTAGACCAGATTACTTTACATTACTTAGTTAGAGTGGAATGAGCAAAAGATGGTAGGATTGTGGAACTGGGTAGGGGCGAAGCCCGTGACATGTGAGGTAACGAACATGTTCATACTGTTATATGTAGACAGAATTAAACGGAGTGATCAATGGAATAGTTAACTAGAGTGCATGCAGAAATAAAATTGGAACAAGGTGATGTGGTGATAGTAACCTAACCAGAGGAACTTTACTAAACGGAGTGATGGCAGGATGCAAACAAATAGTATTCAATGAACAGGTGTGAATAGCATCAAGCGACCGTAAGGGAGCGCATCGCAAAGATGGAGACAAAGCGAGGTGACGAGCGCAGATAAACCGTTGTGGATGGACAAACCCGTATAAGACCGGAGCGAAGCGGAGGGTGCCTTGGCGGACGAAGGATGAGGGAGCTTGGCACCGGACATCTTGATGTCCTTTATAATTTCTCTTATACGGGGTGTCCAGATGTCCCTCACGTGATACCAAAGGTCATCACATAATCAAGACAGATGGGGGAGCTTGCGACCTAACCGTAGACAGTAAGCGGTGGAGGTAGGCACTACCGGAGACAGCAGGAACATAAATGCGGGAACGAAGGATGAGTGGAGCACGCTAACTAAATGGAGTGCCGCAGGCAACGGAACAGGGGGGCAAGGGACGCAGCACCAATAGACGCCGATGCAGGCATTGGGTCGCATGTCTGGCCAAGAGGGCAGGTGTATTTAATGGACGAGAGTCCCCCAACCAGTAGATGTTGGTTTCCCAAACTTTTCTCCCACGCAAGAGCGCTGATACTTCTCTTTTACCTTGTGGAACGACCTGATTATGGCAAGCACGCCGAGCCAGCAGAACACGAATGTGTGCCGACAGGCCTTTTTCATTTCCTACGAACTAGCCAAGGGCGAATCGATTGAGACCTTTACCGACTCGTTGAAGCAGCGGTTTGGAAATGGAGTGTCCATGTGGGGGACGCAGAGCGGTGGTACCCTTAAGTTTTTGTTGTTTTTTGAGAAGCGACAGCGGGTGACGAGCATCTGGAAGCAGGATGCGTGGGCCAAGGCGGGGGCAAGAGGCACCGTGGATGATGTGCGCTGGCCTAGTGATGGCATGAGTGTTGATGACTTTATTGGATCTTGGTCTTTGGCCGTGGACAGGGCTGTTGGGGTAGGCAGGCCCTCGACTGGGTCGGTTGATTTGATTCGCAAGACACGGCAGCGTTGTAAGGAGGCGGAAGCCGATCGTTCTTTCAGACGGAGGAGGAGTCGCAAGGTGGCAAAGAGGACCCAGCAACAGAAGCAGGCAGAGCACGGTGGGAGTGCTTTTTTAGGTGTACCGACGGGGACGGAGGAGATGACGATGAGTAGCGGAGATGCATCGGGTGTGTTTGCCGGGGTGGACTTCGGCTTGGACTTGAGTCTCTCTATGACGTTGTGTGAGAGCTGGAGCGGCGGTAGTAAGTTGCGCTTTCCGTTGTTTTCTTTCTTGCTTTGTACTAATGTGTGTACAGCTTCGCTGGATATGAGCTCTGTTGGTGATGCTTTTGGGTTTGCATCATCTCCTTCATTCAGTTGGGAGACTTGTTGTAGCGCTGGTCTGACGTTAGACGTGAATGGTGTACTGGAGGACGAGTTTGACAGTGTCTTGAGACAGGTGATGGAGCAAAGAGATGTCGTTGATATCGCATGTGAAATGGAAGTTGGTATCGTGTGAACAGGTGGCGTTGCAGTGTAATCGTAGCAGCGTCTCATGGTTGTTCTTCTTATTTTACCTTACTTAATTAGACTAGATTGTTAGAAAGATGGTGATGATTGTGGAATGCAGTACGGGCG